>VWYK01095123.1:44060-112371 GCA_013399775.1 Semnornis frantzii
GGGGGGCTCTGCTTGGGACGGATTTCAGCGGCTCCCCAAAACACTTTGTGGAGATGAAGGAGGGTTGAACTCCACCGCGTTTGGGCCGAGCCCAGCCTCACGTGGTCTCAGCTGCACCTAGAGCCCTGTGCATGAGTTTTGTTGGGTTCTCTGAAATCTCTCTGTTTGGTTAATAAAGTACAAGGGGCTCCCTTACAGCTGACCAAAGCATCTCTGATTGCTTTACTGAGGCACTGGGACCAGGTGCTTTGGCAGTGAAGTGCCGACAGAGCGTCTGTGAGAGTAAGTGATATCATCATGGTTTGCTTTGCCTTCAGAAATGACTAAACAGATTTTTCTCTGGTTTCCAGCTGACCTCGTGGCTCCCTGTCGATGATGGGAGCAGGCTGTTTAGGTTTGAGTTAATGGTGCCCTGACCAGCCCTGAATCAACCTCAAAAACTGGAGGTGGATTCATTCAGTAGGTAGAACTCTAGTGGGGAGAAAACTGCCTCCACTGCAGCTAGCTCTTGCTGTTAATAAATCAGAGGTTGCTGGGAATCATCTCTAATTCATTCTCCAGCTGAAACACAAGTATTTTGCATTTGCCTGAAAGGATTAAGCTCCTGCCCTTCTGGCTGGATGTTTTCCGCTGAGAGGCTAGTCAGCCTCAGCTCCTAATTTTAAAGAAAGGGGGAAAAAAAACAAAAAAAACCCCAAAGGGCTGGGGGTGGTTTTCCTTTGTGATCTTTCTGTTCCGTGCCTGAAGTCAGCACAAGGAGTCAGTGCAAATTAGCTGTATTTGATTTTTTTCAGGGGGCTAAGGAAGCCCTGGGCCCTTGCTGCATTTGGTTCCTTTTCTGCTGGGTTTCACTGACATTTCATGAGCAGATCTTTCCCCCTACAGATGTTTTCTATTGGTCATAGTTGGGAAGAGACCTTAGATGCTAAATTTATGTGCCTCATTTGTGGTTTTTCTACGCTTGAGGCAGAGGGCTTGCTCTGCTCTGAGTGCTCCTGCCATTGGGGCACATGGGGTGGGCTGCAGTGGAGTGGATCAGTCAGGTGGATCACAGTCAGCTTATAGAAAAGTGGAGGTAGAGAAAAATTGGATCTTAGTGGATAGCCACCCCCCACCCCACTGCCATTTTTTGGATCTTGTGTGGCTGCAGGGTGCCAGGTCCCTTTCCTCCTCAACCCAACTCCTGCCAGATCAGCTAAAGCACAGGCCCCTTGGACAAGTGTGGCAGGTTCATGCCAGAGGGGTCTCAGGAGGAATGAAACTGATCTGGCTGTAACCACTCAGCTCGCTTTTCACCCACAGCCTCTTTCTGCCAGCATTGGATAACTGCAGGCACGGGGCCATGTCGTTGAGCTGAAGAGGGTTGCAGGTGCACACCATCCTCCTGTAGGCTGCTGGGCTTCCTCTGGAGCTGGGAGCTGGATGGAGCAGGGCTGCAGCCACCGAGCCAGGACTCAAGCCTGTGCTTTCACTTCACTTGCAAGTATTGAATTTGCATGTCTGCTGCCATGGCCTTGAGCTCCTCTTTACCCCTGGATCAGTATGTTGTTACTTAGACATATGCCAAACCTATTCTCCAGAATGAGAAAAGAAATCCAGCTCTTTGTGCTGGCTCTGGGTGTCTGGGTTTCTCTCTTTAATCCAGGCACATACATACATCTTGGAACATCCTGGGATGTTTCCAGGCTCCCAGTCTTTTCCTGAGCTCCTGCAGACTACCTCCACCAAGCATCGATGTCTAAGGAGAGGAACAAAGTCAAAGCATCAGTTCCATTTTGGAGAGAGAGGTTACGTCAAAACTGCCTACAGGTTCTTCTGGGACTCCTCAGCGTAGCTGCATCATCTTCATTGTTTCTCTGCTAAAGACAGAGGAGCAACCGGAAGAAAGCTACAAAGCGTGAAGGATATCTGCATAACCTAGCACAGGTCTGGATTCCTCTGCTCCAGAATACAAAGAAAGAGAAGAATCCATGAGATCTTAAGATCTTTAAATACCAACATTATAAATGAAGTCTAGATGCTGCTGAACAATCTCCAAGTGATGAAGTCTCACTCTGCCTTTGCTTTGAACTGCTGCAAGGGGAATGCAGAGAAGTCATCAGGCTGCTGCAATGATTTGGTGGTTTGCAGCCTCCCCAAGCTGGCTGCCACACTCAGACCCACTCTTATACATATTTTCCATGAAAAGACAGTAGCCTGCAGAGGCTCAGTGACCTGGGGTTACGGGTGCTCTACAGCTTTGAGACCCTGAACCAGACCTGTGAGGCCTTAAACCCCAAAACACCCAGTGGGGAGACAAGAAGCCTTTGAAGTCGCCCCAGTCTGCCCAAGCCACAGAGTGGGGTTGTGAACCTTGTTGTTCTCTGTGAGAATGTTGCTTTTACAATTAAAACCCACGCAAACCCCTGGCCCTCACTACCACTTGTGTTACCCCAGCAAGATATCTGACATTTGAGACAGAATGGGAAGTCCAAGAATGTGAGGAATTTGGTGACTCAACACAGTTTATTATACCCGTCCTACCGTGTAAGCCCATGTAATGCAAAATTGTTTTACAGCATGTGGCACAGTTCTGTGGGTTATTTTATAAGCAAACAATAATTATTCAAATAGGAATTTTTTCCTGTGCCTACATAAACTCGTTATCTGTTTGGCAGCAGGGGATGCTGCAAAGAAATGCACATTTACTTTTTTTTTTTTTTTGCATTGGTGCTGTTTGCTTTTCCTGGAGCAGCTCAATGGTGCATTGACTATGAGGGCTTACTACTGAACTTGACCTGGGAGTGCCATGGAGATAAGCCAAATGTCAAGAGAAAAGGAGTCCTTTGTGTGGAGATGCCACTGTGTTAGGTCTCACTTTTAGGTCACACACTTGTTAGGGGTTCCTTCGAAGTGATGGATTCTTCTGCTAAAATTTAATGATGTCAGTTAAATCACAGGGTCGTGAACTACTGTATGCGCTGAAAATGGTTTGCCATGAAGACGAGGCCTTGTATCAGGAGACTTCCAAAGCAAATTGGATTTTCCACACAGCAATGGCTGCGTTTGAAGGTCTGTCAGTGGCCTGTAAAATTCTCCACCAGTGATAACAAGACAGAATTGCCAAGCACTGAAGCAATGCCATGAGCGTTGCAGAACGAATCACTCCACTCTCAGTACGTAGCAGCTTCTTGATCATCAGTCAAAGAAAGAATTATCCTAACCAGCAAACAGGCTAGAGGAGGCTATTGCATCTCCACTGGGAGATCATCCCAGAGCTCTTGGGTTAAATCTGCTGTGGAGAGCCTCTGTGTGTGTGCGTGTGTGTGTGTGTGTGTGTGTGTTTTGTTTCTGAGAACATCAGTCTACAGCCAAGAACTTGGGTAGGTGAATTTTAGGATGGGTGCACAGAAGAGGATGAAGCAACTAGGTGTCAAAACTTGTATTCCTGAGCAGCTCTGTGGGGTCATCTGCCTCTGCTGGTGGTCAGTTCCAGGATGAGCCCTGCTCAGGTACATCTCTGCTGAAGGAAATGTGGAGCAGTGCAAGCATAGTTGGGTATCTGTATGGACAAGCCAGTCAGCTCCCTGGTCTCCTGACACTAACCTGATCTCTGCCTGGGTTTTTCAGTCTGGTTGCTGTGAAGGGTGGGTGCAAGGAATAACTTTATCTTCAGCATGCTGTGAGATTGGGTCACTTGTGTGGTTTGATGGGAGGAAGGCATGAGCCGATTCTCTTTCAGAAAAGGATTGAGTGGAAGAGGCTTGTGTGTAGATCCATAAACAGAGTTTTGTGCCTTCTCCACTGTGACCCTTCAGGACAGGACTCTTTAATCTCAATATCCTTCCACGCACCTCACAACCCTTTATAAAGGATTCCACACAACAAACATTTCCAACAGGCTGCGAAAAGCATCGAAGCAGAAAAACCTCCAGCCCAGTTCTGCTGGCTGTGTTGGAGCTGCAGGAAGGATGATTTGGCTCATTACATAGCATCCTTAACTGCAGTGGTTTGCTAGGCGTCCTAATGTGGAGCCGGGAGGTCAGGAGTTCAACTTGAACTTAAACTCAATGCTAACAAATGGGGGAAGTTCCAGTTGTGATGACAGTATATTTTAATGATGAGGTCATGTACAATGTCTGTTCAAGATGACTTCTGTCCTAAACATGAGAAAATAAAGGGAAAGTTAAAAGCCCCAAGGAACACATTTCAGGAAATAGTCTAAATCCCAGTGGTCTGCCCAGCTCTTTTTAGTTGATATTTGGGGTTTGGGGCTCTTCAGAAACCATACAAAAGGATGATTTTAAGTAACATTCACTTTCATTATTTATATATATTGATCTTCTTCTAAAGCCTGATGATACAACTGCACTTTCTCAGCTCCCAAAGGATGAGATATTCTTCAGTGGAGTTGCACCTATGCTGTGGGCCTAGCTTGAGGTTCCCAGGAATCAGGAGAAGATGAAGCAACCTGCCTGCCCTGCATTTTCTGCTACTCTAGACCAGCCTCAGTTTCTTGCTTTACACTGTGATGCATGGACCCTCGTGAGGATGAAGAAGGCAGTGTAAGTGTTGAGAACAATTGCTATAACTGCTTTGCTTGTCTTAGTTTCCAAATGGCCCAAGCACTTTTAGGGGCTGCCATGCTTGTTTCCCTCATTCCACCAGCTCTACCAAAATAAGTTTCCTTCTTCCTTGGTCAAATCCTTTCTACAAAACAGGTTCTGTACTTCTGCCCCTACCTTCACATACCAGGGAAGTTTGTTATCCTCCTGTTTCTCATTCCATGAATGTTAACTGATTTTACAAGTAACAGAGCTAAAGCAAGCTGTTGGGAATGCAGCCTGAGCCACTGAAGCTGGACCCTGCACCTTGCTGCTGGTCTCCAGGCTGGTTTCTATCCATTCTCACACCAGTTTGCCCAGACTGGCTTTAGAGCACTTTGGAGCAGAGTGTCCCTGTGCTGACAGGGATAGGTACTGAGCTGTGCCCTCCCTGTACTTCAGCTTGTGTTGCCACCTCCAAAAGCAGAAGGAATTCAAGTCCTATGCTCAATGCTCACCTGGCCCTGACCTTTCAGCTGAGGTTTCCACTGTGAAGATGGGTAGCTCCTGATTTCCCACCAGTGGAAGCTGCAGGCAGACAAACAAATACCACAGCTTTTTGGAACAAGAGATCTGCCATCACTTTGTCCACATTAGGTGTAGGGAAGCCAAGAGCTCCTTCACGGGACAGTCGGAGGGACACTGCTGGTCTTGGGCTGGTACAGGACCAGGGAACACAGCAGTCACACATCTGCTGACCACTGGCTTCTCCAATTTGAGCCTGGATTGAGTGATGGAGAAGGCAGTTTTGGTTCCACCCAGTCTCTGAAGGATTTGATATATTTTACTGCCAGAAGAAAACAGCATAAATCATCTCTGACTGCAGAGCTGTCTGGCTCCCTTGGAGGGAAAGTGCAGTTAGGGTGGAGCAAGAGGACACAAGGGTGCAAAGTTGCTTTTAGACTGGTGTGGTATAAAAATTCTCTCCAAGCTGCCTTCAGCCCAGTAACACTTGGAAAGTGGGTGGCTCTGTCGTGGCCACACCAAGAGATTTCTTGGAAGAGAGAGTGCCTTGGGACAGCTTCTGGGGTGATGCCACATGGAGCCCAGGATGGCCTGGGGGTTTATCCTGTTTCCAGTGTGATGTGTGTGCATGTTTATGAAATCTGTCTCCCTGGGTGATGTCATGACACAATGAGAAACTGGGCCATAAATTAAAGGAAGAAAAAAATAGTAATAAATAGACCCCACTGTGGGTCAGATGCTGGCAATAAATTCAGATAACAGCTCATCAGTGCCTCTTCCCTTGTTCTCATATGTGTATGCATTTTTTTTTTCCAGTTGGGAGAAGAGCTGGTGAAAAGCAGCTGTTTTCTATTTGTTCTTCATCCATATCTGATTAGATAGTCCTCCTCTGCCCACTGAGACGTGCTGGGGAACACTTCCAGCCCCTCTGCTCACTCATTTTCTTGGGCATCAAGGAGTTTGGGACTGTTTGGAGCTTTGTTTCACAAGATGACAGCATTTCAGAGGTACAGAGGGCTCCTTCATCATCATGGGGCTCAGGTCCTGCCGGGGCAGAGGGCAGGGCCAGATCCTGCAGTGGGGCTGTCTGTGAGGTGCTATGGGTTTGGGCCTGGGAAGGCAGCAGTGGGACATATTTCTCTCACCGACAGTAAGCCACTAATTTGTTTTCAGGCAGTTCTGGCATTCTGCAGCTCAGTATGAAGGTAGCTTCTCTCCAGGCTCTGCAAACATGCACACCACCAAGGCTGATGGGGAGGCAGCCGTGCTGCAAGGAGGATAGCAGGTTGTGCTTTTGTACCAGTGGGACAGGACGAACTAAGAGTTAGGTGGGCAGTGTGTTTGTATGAGAGAGAAACCAGGGTGAGGGCAGGGGCATGAGTGCCCCCAAAGGTATTGCTTACTAAAGGCTCAACAATGAAAACTGTGAGCTCCTGCCTTGTTGAGGCCAGCGTGAAAATTCCCATCAGCTCATCTGAAACTTCAAATCAATCCTTTCCAGGCTAGACCCATAAGGCTTCTTCACACCATGCTACTGGACCGGACTCTTCCATCAAAGCATTTTGCAGGCAGATGTCTTCTTTCAGGAGACACAGATGCTCATATTCATTTGTTTCGCTCAGGGCAAGAAGATCATTCTGGTCCTGTCTTGCCTCTGCCTTCCCTTCCCCTTGCTGTGAGACTGGTAGGCAAGATTGAGATGTCTGGTCCTTCTCTCTCCCTCCTGCTGCAGCTGCCAGCTCATGTCTAGATCCTTAGTGCAGACATAAACCTTCAGCAAGGGTGGTCAGTCATGGACTGGATGAGCTTGGTAGTGAAACAAAACTTCAGAACAGCTTCCCTGGTCAGCAGCCCTCCTTGAGCACAAGAAGAAGGACAGATAAGCTTATCTGAGCCTGAGAACTTTCACTTTTTTTTGCTAGGTGGGAAGGGGATCTCCCGTTACAAGTCTGAAGCTGTGATGTTGAGCTGCTGGTGCTGTGCCTGGGCAAGTCCCAACCATGCTCCCCCATCATGTGCTGAGAAGTGAACTTGCAGCTCACGTAACCCTCACCTGTTAACTGATGGGGGCTGTGGGCTCTGTGGCTTTGCCTCAGGTTCCCATGTGAATTTCTGGGAGGGTGAGTGGGGATTTCAAAGCCCCTAAAGCAGAGCTTCCTCAGAGAAGAGGGGGAGGGATGTGGCCCTCCTGTGTGTCAAATGCAAACATGGAAATAATAAGGTGGGAAATGTTCTTGAACTTATCTCAGAAACAAGGTTTTTTTGGGTCAGCTTAAATTTCTGGCAAAGATTCCCATCTGACATTATTCCAACCTTATTGCTCCATTCCCTTTTATCCATGCAGCTTGCACGCTAAAAGCCACAGAGGAACTTCAGCCCCGTGCAGAGGAGCAGCCAGTGTTCATGTGCCCCTCAACGTGTGCTAAAGCCCTGGGGGCTTCCATGACGTGCAGGCTGCAGCTGAGGGGAGGACAAGGGGGATTTACCCTGCCCAGATGCTGGGGATGACACAAAACCTGGCCCATGTTACAGCTGCTCTGGCCTGCAGTGACCATGTTGCTGCAAAAACCTCCATCTGACTCTGCATCAACAAGTTGAGTTTCGAGGAGAAGGGTAACTTGTTTAATTTCACCCAAGCTTTGAGAGGTATCTTAGTGAGGTTTCTGGATAGGATCTGCAATGCTCAGCTTCAGGTATCGGTTGCATAATTTGCTGTGTTATTTCAACACTCTGGGCTTTTTTTCCTTTTCTTTATCTCTTTTTTTTTTTTCTTTTTCTGTGAGCTTCTTTGCATACTGGATAAGTCTTATATAAGCATATGTTGTGATGGAAACATTTTTTTTTAAGTATTTTTTTTGGCAGAGAACTCCTGGCACATGATACAGCACTCAGAGCCATCAACCGTAGCTGTGATACAGATGTTCATTGCCTGTATAATCTTTCTCATATCAAGCAATTACCCTCAGCCAATTTCTTTATTTTAAGCACCTTGTTGTGGGAACGGAGCTGTAAATGCATGAATTGCTGAGTTCCCTTATACATTTTTACAGTAGACAAACAAAAAAAAAAAAATGTCAGTGAAGGGCCTCAGTGAAAATCAAACATTCAGGGTGCTTTAGATAAGAGAGGACAGGCACTAAAAAGTCCCTCTCAAAGGAGATACACTGGAGGGGTGCCAACAGCACATAGCTGCATGGAGACTAAATAAAAGCAGGTGAGTTTCCTGCCATTGTGGAGTATCAAATGTGATTTCCATTTGTGATGGACATGCTGTTTCTGCCAAGATCATCTGGAGGTTTTCATTTTAGGGCTTATTAATTTCTTTTTTTTTTTTTTTTTTGGCCTAATGTAGAGCCACAGCCCAGAGTGCTAAGAGGCAACATTGCTGCAATGACATTCAGAGCAGAGAAGGGAAAATGCCCTTATCAGCAGGAGAGGCTTTTCCTGGGAGAAGAATTTTCTCCTATCAGCAGTTTGGGTCTTAGGATCACTTCTAATGCAAAGCAAATGGGAAAATCTAATGAGAGGAAATGATATATTAGTGTTGATCCTAACTCTGGAGCCACCAGGTAGCATCCTTCCAAATTAAGAATCTGGCTTGGCCCAAAAATATCATTCAAAAACTAGGTGTGAATCTGAGATCTAGATCAGGCTGTTTTGCACTTCTAAAGTGATACCAAGAGGCTGGCAAGCTGCCTTACAACAGCAACAAAAAAATCACAGGTTCTCTCTCCCAGAGTGGTGTGCATGGGTGGAGCAGGACTGCAAGGGGCCTCCTGCAGCCACAGCATGTCGGGACAGGGGGATCTGCCCTGTGATCTGCTTTGCCAAATGCTCCAAGTCAAGTTGTTGGCCATGGTGGGTGTTTGCCATCACGGTGGTGCCTGGCTCCTCCCTGCTGCTGCTGGTGCCAGTGCCCATTTCACTCTCATCCAGCTCAGGAGCCTCAGAAACTCCATGGAGTTACACTCTGTGCCCATGAGGACACGTTCAGGGGTGCCCACTGGTCTGGTTGTGAGGTACATGCTAAGTGGGCATCATGCGTGCAGGGAATCTGGGAGGAGCCCTTGGCCACAGCTTGGAGTGCACTGAGTTCACTTGAGCAAGCACCCAAAGGATAGCCTGCAGCAAGGCCCAGGGTGGGATCTGCTTATGTGAACAACAAGAGCTGGCAGTAAAAATAGTCAATGGTAATGATGGTCTGAAAGGGATATTAAACTTGCTGCTTCAGGGCTCAGCAATCTGCAGCTCTAAGAGGTCAGAGTTAAAGTGCTGGAAAATAAGTCTAGATCTGCTATTGGAGCAGGTGGTGATCATCCCTGAGACATAGTGATCCCCTGGAGCCAGGAATTTGGCATTTCCCAGGCTTTTTCTGAGGGATTTGAGCTGATTTCTGAGCAGCAGTTGTTTACTTATAAAAATGCAACATAACTGAATGACAACTTTCTTCTAAGAGATCTTTTAAAGCAGAGGGCTTGTAGGGAGGGCAACCTCCTAGCAGCATCCATACTGATTCTGGAAAAGGGACAAAGATTTGCGTACTCTGTGCCTGCTGCTTGATGTATGAATCTCTCCTCTTAGAAATAGTAAGTCATTAAAATCTTGTTTGTGTGGCCATGGGCTAGGGAAGAAGGAGGAGAAGGAAGAGCAGAAAGACCACACCAGGAGTACTGGGTCCAGTTCTGGGCTCCCAAGTTCAAGAGGAACAGGGAACTATTGGGGAAGGTCCAATGAAGGACCATGAGGATGATTAGGACATTGTAGCATCTCTCTTACAAGGAGAGGCTGAGAGACCTGAGGCTCTTTAGCCTGGAAAAGAGAGGACTGAGAGGGGATCTTACAAACACATATAAATATCTAAAGGATGGAGATCATGAAGATGAGCCTGGGATTTTTTTCAGTCATGGACAGTGATAGGACAAGGAGCAGTGGGTACAGGCTAGAACACAGGAAGTTTTGCTTGAACTTAAGGAGAAACTTCTTCATTTTGAGGGTGATGGAGCACTAGAACAGGCTGCCCAGAGAGCTTGTGGAGTCTCCTTGAGACTTTCTTAACCTGCCTGGACATGTTCCTGTGCAGCCTGATCTAGGTGACTCTGCATTAGCAGAGGGGTTGGACTAGATGATCTGCAGAGGTCTCTTCCAAGCCCTACCACAGTGTGATACTATGATTCCACAATTCCGTGGTTCTGTGATTCTACAATTCTATGATTGTGCAATAGGACAACCCACTGTGGTCCTCCTACCTGCCCAGAATGTGTCCTCTTGTTGTGGCCACAACAAGGTCACAGCAGATTTGGCTGGTGTTGGAGTTGACCAAGGAGAGCAAGAGTTGCAGAAGTGGTTGCAACCAGTATGCTCCCTACCTATTCTCCACACATCTGGGTTCTTGGCATCCTCCCACTGGCCTCTTGCTGGGCCCAGGATCAAAAGGGATTTTTCAGATATTTGCTTGCTATTCTGATGTTATTCAGTTCTTTCTGGAAGAGCTGAGTCTGAGATGGGATTTTGTAGGGATTTTGCAAGAGCCTCTGTAATGGACAGAAGTTGTTCACTCCTCAGAAATTCTCCAGACCCAGTGGTCTAGGGAATGTTCATCTGTCAGCAGTTGTTGATGGGGTTGGTTAACACCAGCTCTTCCCTTTCACAGATCCTGCTACTCTTTTCCAGGACTTTCATTTACAGGAGACTGCTGGCAGCCAGCTACTTCCTAGATAGAAAAGCCAACAGTCTGTTCCTTCTCCTCAACCAGATTCATGTCATTTCTTCAGACACAGAATCTCATCTGTTTCTCAACCTTGGTATAAGTTTGCTGAATTTTTCTCTCCACTTCTTCTCCAAACCGTTCTTGTTCTGCATGTAATGTTGGGAGATGCGTGAAGACTCACCTTGTGTTCTCCCCAAAAAAGGTGGTAGGGTGCATTGCAGGGGCTGGTGTTGATTCTTTTACCCCTGAAAGACAACAACTACAAAGCAGGCTCCAAGCAAACTGGGCTTGCTGGAAGGCAAAGGTAGAACTGTGGAATCCACTCTCAGAGGGCATAAACCATGCTTATGGTTGTGCTGGTGCAGCAGGAGCAATTCCTTTGTCCTTCACAGAGCTTAGTAGCATCTTCTGCCATCATGATTCATTGAAATGTGAGAGCGAAATTAGTTTCAGGAGGGAAATAAATGATTTAGGAGCAAGGATAATGTTTGCTTCTTGTGCCACAGGAACACAAGAAATCACCCAGCAAAAGCAAGTTAGACAATGCAAACTTCATCTAAATCTGGGGATAAATTTTAATCCAAAGTGGTGACCTTTACTGATACTCTCCTTCATCTCACCAGTATTTCGTTCTCCTTAAGCCCAGCCCCACCACTGGCAAATCTTCAGAGCAGGCACTTCTCTCACCAACAGGAAAGCAGACTCCCTTCCCACTAATTTAGGTGGTGTTTCCAGTCCATGGCCAGAGGACACAGGGGCAGGGAGGTGTGTTTGCCTCCAGGACCAGGTTTGAGGCTGGTCTGGAAGAGATTAATTTCCCAGGTGGGCAGATCTAGCTCTTTCAAAGTGTCAAATTCAGAACCATCTCAGGGGGAGTTCAAAAATTCCATCTCTGTTGTGTGGGGAGCTGATCTATGGCCCTGAGTGCTTCACCCCATGCCACATACCCAGCAGTGCCCAACTGTGGTATTTTGAGGGTTCCTAGGTCTCCCTTAACAAAGCCATAGGGACAGACCATGCTGCTTGCCCCAGGATACTGCAATATTGTTATTGTTTTCTCCATTCCAGTATTAGCCTTCCAGTATCTGAAGGGGGCCTACAGGAAGGCTGGGGAGGGATTATTTACAAGGTCTTGCAATGACAGGACAAGGGGCAATGGGTTTGAACTGGCAGAGGGGAGATTTAGACTGGATGTTAGGAAGAAGTTCTTTACAGTGAGGGTGATGAGACACTGGAACAAGTTGCCCAGGGAGGTTGTGGAGCACAGAATCACTGAATGTGATCAAAGATCACATTCAGTTCTTCTGTGCTCCACAACCTCCCTGGAGGTGTTCAAGGCCAGGTTGGATGAGCCCTTGAGTGACCTGTACTAGTGGGAGGTGTCCCTGTCTATGGCAGAGGGTTGGAACTAGATGAGCTTTGAGGTCCCTTCCAACCTTACTATTCTATGATTCTATGATCCAGTGTCATAGCTTAAAAGACAGTGCCTGACTGATCTCCTTCCCTTCTCTTTCCTGCCTTTCCTCCCTTCTCTGCTCTCTGGGAACAGTCTGCATTCTTATCTCACAGTTCATGGGGGAATGGCTCCCAGCTGGCAGGGAACTGAGCTGTGCCATGTGGCCCACTGAGGACTTGTAGCCCCCCAGCTGGGGAGGCCAGTTTCAGCCTTCCCTCAGGCTGACTGAGGGTGGAAGGGGTGGAGGATTCCAGAAGGTCAGTTTGGGCATAGTGGGCTTTGTATTTATTCTATCTGACTTTTTTGTATATATGCTCTTGTAAATAGAATTGCTCTTTACTCTTCCACTCAGTGTGCAGTGTCCTCATTCTCACTCCTGGAAAGGGGTAGGAGTCATTTCTGTCCTCCAGTCCCAGCTAGGCTCATGCCCCCAGGGTGGGACACCAACTGTTGGGTCTTGCCACTAACCTCCCATGAATGTGCTTCTCAAAGGCTGTCTGGGCTGCAACTCAATCTCGTTCAATTTAATGAAGTGAAGTTAGACATGATGCTATCTGGGACCAGCCTTTCTGGATCTTCTCCTGTGCCTTTGTCCAAGCATCCAGAGACCCAGGCCTGGCTGCTCCCTTTGATCTTGTGTTATAGAGTTGAGATGTAAATTGGCAGAGGCCACGCCAAAGACAGGAGGAAAGGTGAATTGTTCCACTTCTGCAGGGTGGGCAAGCAGGACAAGAGGTGGTTTTAGGAAAACAAGCAGATGTAGAGATGTTGGGAGGGCAAAGGCTGGAAGGAGCTGAGGTGGGATATCAGCAAAGTTGAAGATAATCAGAGGAACCCTTTGCAAAAGCAGCCAAGGTGGCTTAGGTGCTCCTATAACATTTTGTTTAATGAGGGCAGAAAGGAGCCAAAGCAGGGCTGGAGGGTCTGTTGGTCTCCATGAGTGGAGCTGGAAAGCCAGGCAAGCTGGTGTGGAAGGCATTGGGTTATCCTGTAGTTTGTTTTTTATCTAAAGGACAGGACAATTAGACTGTACAATCCACTTTCTACAAAATGGCAGAAATCAGAGCTTGTGCCTAGGAAATGGGCTGGAAAAGCTGAAAAAGCAACCAGCAGTGCAGCCTGCTTAGACTAAGGAAGGCTTAAATACAGAACAGTGATGGGGGCCCAGCATGGGAGCTGGAACTGGATGTTGGAGAGAGCTCTGCAGGGTCTAGGGTAGGGGGGCTGTACCATGCCACTGGACAGTGCACTTGTTAACAGAGTATGGTGGAAAAGAGCCCTTTCAGGGTTGTTAGCTTGACTTGTTTGCAGTTCAGTGGTAGTGGAATTGCAACAAAGAAATTGTTCTGATGCACTGGAAGAGCCTCTGGACATACTTCTTCCATGAAAGGCTAATTTGATCCCATTATAACTCTCACTATAACCCCTAAGTGCAGGGCTTGCTGGCAATGTGTATCTGTTATTCCTTTAATAAAAGCAAATTACTCCAAGGACTGTGGCCCTTTAAAATTCAGTTTGTACAACCTGCAAGAAACTAGAAGGAAAAACACTTAGCTGATGTTCCAGACCAGGAGGTTTTCTCCACATGATCTGGTGCACGCACCCAGCCTGCTTCTGACACACTTCCAAGAATTCCTGTCTGAGTCCAAATAAAAAAACACAACCCCAACTGCTCAGTGTCAGGGGAGGCCAATTCAAGACCCAGCACACGCGGCCTGTGGTGTGTGGATTTCCAGATCCTGAATCATTTCCTCCACTCATCTGGCTGTCTCTCTCCATCTGGGTTTGGGCCCATCCAGCTCTCTGGTTTCTCATCTTTCTGAGCCATGCAGGTTTTGAGCTCTGCCCTGGCTGCGTGACCATCTCTGGAGGTGAGTCCTTTGGTGCTGCTGGGCTTGGCTACAGAAGAAGTCAGCTGCTGTTGGCCATCTCAGGGCAGGGTGGGTGCCTCTAGATCACCATTGTGCTCAGCCCCATCTGGGAGAAGAACAGACAAAATCTCTCCACCAGATACCAAGGTTTATCTCAGAGTGACTCTCCAGTTTATCGCCGTTAGGTTCCCTGGGATACCTCACATTGTTCCTGGACTCACAGGATGGACTTATCTGGGCACAGAGCTTCATGGGAGAGAGAGAGAGATGGGGACAAGATGGTAAATCCCCCAAGGTGAGTGTTGGTCTATCCTGGGAAGGAGGCCTGTCCCCAACACTTGCACAACTACTCCGAGCCCTTCCACAGCTGGCACCATAGTTACTGCCAGTTACAGGCTAGGAGGGACTGGAGTTAGGATTTATTTGCTTCCTTTCAAGTCCTTTCCTCTGCTCACAACCTTCTACTTCTCCCCTCATGCACACATAGTCCAATGTATTGTGGCTTGGTCATGAAAAAGCCTAAGCAGCAAGATTGAAAGAAGAAATTTTAATCCAATTCTGTATATCACTTAAAGCCCTTAGAACAAGGATAAAACAGTTTGGATTTGCAGTGCATGAAGGTGCAGGAGCATTCAAAAGGAGAGCTGCAAGGGCAGTATGTACACATGTCCTGCAGACCCAAAAATACTCTGGCTGATGCCTAGAGGAAGAATAACCTTCTGCAACTGGTCAGTTTCCAGAAATCCTCCTCAGCTTTGCTGGTCTCTGCTTTGTCCAGCACGCTTGAAACATTTCAGAGCTCTTGCACCTGGCTTTCCACTAGATAGAATTAATCAGACCTTTGAGAATTGAAGTATTTGAGGAGCCAACCTGTCCTTTATTAACCAGAAAATGTTTGCAGAAGGGGAAACCAAGAAGGAAAAAGGTGAAACCACTGATTTCAGGGGAGCTTGCCATTGAAATCTCCAGGTTTCCCTGTGGTAATGAGCAGAGTGGTGCAACCACGCAGTCGTTCAGCACTGCTGTGTTAGAGGTGAAAACCAAACTGCTCAGGGGAAACAGAGACATCCTCATTTCTTGAAGCTGCTCGGTGTGGAACACAAAGTGCCTGTGCCCTGGCAGGAGCTGGCCTGCTGGGGCTTATGGATGGGAGTAGCCAGGGCTCCCCACATCCCAGGGACAAGCACTGTTTTGGCTGGGCCAAAACAAATGGCAGTCTCCCCTTGCTATGCAAGTTTTAAAACATAGGTTGTCATGTGAAGGAAATCGTGCACGGCGATGATGAATGGTTGTGAAATAGCATTTGCCAGAAATATTTCTGGATTCTGCAATTTAGTTGCAAATTACAGAACTGCAAATGCAGCCTTACAGGAAGGATAAAACCAAGCTTCTCCAGCTCTGCTGGCAGTCAAACTCCTCTTTTCCCTTTTCCTACGCCCTGCCATTTTTAGCTCCAGGGCATTTTCAGTAGGCAACATTCAGCCCGCAACAGCCATGGCTGGGTCCTCAACTGGGGTAGGCTGCGGGAGCTCGGCTGCAGGCAGAGCAGCAATGACAGCTCACATCTGCTGGCGGTCTGGCCTCGCTCCCCTTCTCAGCTCTTTCAAGATGAGTAAAACGGAGTCGTTGGAAGTTGCAGGATCGTTCAGCAGTCTTGGCTGTCATGCTGGATGGCGCTGAAGTAGGCATGGCAACAGGAAAGGAATGTTCCCTGTAAAAAAGATAACCGTGCTTTGCCGAGGACGTGGAACAGTAAAGTTTGTTAAAGCAATCAGTATGTGTCATAATGTTTATTTAACTGAGAGCAGGGACGATGGAAAAGCATTGCAGCTGTGGAGAAGCACAAGAGTGCTAAAGAGAGGGATGGGGAGCATAGATTTAGTAGCTGTCTTCCCTTGAAAAAGAAAACAAGCTGTGCTATCAAGGAATCGATGGGGCAGATAGTAGGAGAGTACACAAGGTAGCTGCTGACTGCTGGCTCTTCTGCAGGGGTGAGGTTGGAGTTTTATTATCTGAAGTTCACATTCAGGTTAACAGCTTTGAGGATGTGGTTGCAACTCTAAAGGGAACAAAATTTAATTCTTTTCTAAACATAAGCTATTTCTGTTTGAAGGCAGATAACCTTTTTGGCTCTGTTATTCGCCAGTGGTAGATAGAAAGATTGGAGCAGTAGAGTGATGCTTGAATTCCTCCAACAAATAAAAGGGGAGAACTTTACACCATGGAGCCAATGTGAGGCCAAATTCTGCTTTAGACCATTTCCTAGGGAACCCTTGCAAAGAGCAGCTCTAATGTGAATCCTTCTGCAGGAGGCCAAAGCAAGGCAGAAACACGACTCTGGGTAATTTGTACAGCAATAGATGAAACCAAATACTCAGCCCAGTGCTCTGGCAGTGGGATCTGTTAGGCTGCAGAGCAGTGCCAAGGGATGTGGGAAACTTGCTGGGCTTGCTTCAAAAAAATTAACTTTCCCCCCACTCCCCCACCCCCCCCAAACAACAACAACAACAAAAGGNAAAGTTCCTTTTGGTCAAAACCGGGAATGATGTGAGTTTGGGGATTTAGTTTTTCTTACCAAAAATCAAATCTGTTTTGGGAAATGCCTTTCCATGGCTCTGAAAATTGTATTTTAGTTGAAGGTGAAGTTTTCTATTAATAAAGGGAAAATATTGTCTCTAGTATTCTAACCCTTCATCAGCCAAAGTCCTTGCAATATTTGAGTAGGAAACAGCACTGCATTGGTTGCCCAGGAGTAAGCCATCCTCTTCCCCTTCCAGCCTCTCACGTCAGTGTGTGAATGAAGTCTTGCAGAGCCCTCCTTGTCTCAGACACAGGGCAATGGCTGCCTCCAAACCTGCTCTCCTCTTTTCTCAAATTATACAGCCCCTGTGAGACCTACCACTCAGCTCTGCCTTCACCAGGGAGCTGACCCATATGTGTTTTCTCCAGGGATCTGCTTAGCAGCTCTTCACTGTAACTTTGCTTTTCTCCTGCTCCTCTCTGCCAGCTCAACCACTATCTCAGTAACAAACTCCAGGCTTCCTGATCAGCCTGCAGAAAAAAGAAAAGGCAAAACATAAAGCCTATTTCCGAGACCAAATTGCCCATAATTTACATGCCTCTCCTCACTTTGAAACGCAAGACGGCTGATGATAACATCGGGAGTGACAGAAGTGGTATCTGTTGCTAATTACAACCTGACATTATGGTCAAGCAGAGCCATGTGGCCCATAAAAAGCTTATTCAAAGTTGGTTTGCTCCCACTTCAAACACAGGCTGGACACAATGCCAGGCATTTTCCACCTTCAGAAGGAACACTCCTTCTGAACTGGCCTGGCAGCTCCTTCTTCAGGAGAAAAACTCCTCAGAGAGGCAGCAGAGGTTACAATAGCTTGGTCTTCACATGGACTGAGCTGGCCCTTTCATGATGACATTTGTTCATCTTTCATGGACAACAACAATAGCCATTGTGATTTCCAAACCACCTTCCTCCTCACAGGCTCTTTCAAGCTGTCCCAAAAGCTCACTGTCCCTGCAGCACACCTGGGAAGGGTCACCAGTGCCAGAGCATCAACTGAGGCATGAAAGAACAGCGGGGAGCCTGAGGTTGATCTGTGTCGGAGAGCTGCGTGGGTGCCTCGGTCTCCTTACTCCAGGCACCAACCTACCTTCTTCCCTAGCACTGGGGAGAGGACTCAGAAGTGCTGATGTCTCTGCTTTTCTGCTCCAACTGCCAGTCACACTGTTCCTAGCACTTCACTACATACATTTTGCTATTTGCACCCTGCTGTTTCCAAGTACAACTCTCCCCTGCACAGTTCTTGCTTCTGCTTGTCCCGTGGCTGCTCACAGGACTTCTGGTTTTCTGTTTCTGAAGCTGTCAGCTTTCACAAACACTGACCTTAGAGCAATCACTCCTGACAAGTCATTGCTTCACTTCTGGCTGCGCACTGAGCACTCTCCCACCCACATCTCCAGCAAAGACCTGACCCCACGGCTGTGTGGCACCTCCCTGCACCCAAACCTGCCTCTGCCTCTGCTTGATGAAAAGAGCAGCCCTGACCAGTTCCCTGACTGTGTGCTTCAAACGTTAATAAGGTGATGCAACCCTGTGCGGTGACATTGTTGCCGGTTTAAACCCTTCTTGTCTGCTGCTGGCTTGTGACACAGAATGTGTGAGTGAGGCTGAGTCATGCACTGTGCATGAAAGGAGGTCCCAGTGGATGGTCCTGTGACTGCTACAAACATCAGCCCACAAGTCTCTAATGTGCCGTTGGGCTCCATGCTTCATTTGACTCACAGAAGCTTTCTCTAAGTGTTTGCTACTGGCCAGTAAAGGTCCTGGTAAGGCACAAAAGGGCTTTATCTGCCCTGGAGCCATTGTTAGGGTGGAGTAACAGCTGGTAGCTCACATCACACCGCAGTAATCCCTGCAGTCAGAGTGGACGTTGAGGTGCTGGAGCGTGTCCAGAGAAGGGCAATGAAGCTGGTGAAGGGTTTAGAGCATGAATTGTGTCAGGAGCAGCTGAGGGAACTGGGACTGTTTAGTCTGGAGAAGAGAAGGTTCAAGGGAGACCTTGCTCTCTACAGCTCTCTGAAAGGAGGGTGTAGTGAGGTGGATGTTGGTCTCTTCTCCCAAGTAGCTGTTGGTCTCTTCTCCCAGGCAGCTAGGGATAGGATGGGAAGAAATGGCCTGGAGTTGTACCAGGGGCGTGTGTGTGTATTTTAGATTGGATATTGGGGCCATTTTCTTTACTGAAAGAGTGGTCAGGCATTGGAAAAGGCTGCTCAGGGAGGTGGTGGAATCACCATCCCTGGAGGCATTACAGAAATGTGTAGACATGGCACTTTGGGACATGGTTGAGTGGTGAGCTGGCAGCACTGGGTTAATGGTTGGACTTGATGATCTTAAGGACTTTTTCCAACCTAAACATTTCTATGATTATGTGATTCCTATGCCCTGTGGGACCTCTAGCAAATTCCATTAAAACTGGTGATTAAAATCCCATTAAATCTCCACACTGCACTTTCCAGGCTTCACTGGATTGCTTCTTTCATCATCAGGACAAACCCATGACTGTCCCACTGGGCTTGGTGGCACTTATGTCTCTGGTACAACCTTCAATTTTTTCTTGCAGCCTCTAGACTTGGCTGGATGCTGCTGTGCAGGCAGAAGAATTCATCCAGGTTGTGTTTTCAGTGACATTACATGGTGCTCCATGGAGCTTCAGGACCATTCTCCATTGTTTGCTGTGGAAAAAAATGCCTTCACTTACTGAAGGAGTGAAAAAAAAAAGGTTTGGCCACAGCAGTCAATGAGCAAACAGATCCTGCACTGTGATGCTGATTGTTGTAAGAACTAAAGGAGAGCGTTTCCACCCCAAACCAGGACGACTGTGTTGTGTATCAGGGGCTTGAGCTCTGCCAGTGAGTGGCATTTTGCAAAGCTTCTGCTGCTCCAGTGACCTGTAAATAGAATTCAGACAAGCACCACCTCCTCAGAGGTGCCAACAATTGCATCAGAAGTTTGGGTGCAGAAGCCATAAAGCCTGGCAGAGGTTTTGCTGTTGAAGGCAAGGGTGGGATAGCGACCTCTTCAATGGTGGTGAGAGGAGGGGAGGCTTGTCAACGCAAACCTTCAGAGGTGCCAGTCTGTGATCCTCCTGGCAAACTGAGGTTGCCCATCACAGCACAGAGGGGCATGGAGAGGTTGGCTCCCTGCAAGAGCCAACTATCCTGGTGGCCTTTTCCACTTGCAAGGGAGGTCACTTGACAACCACCGGAAAGATGCTGCTGAGAGATTAGCTTGGTTTATGCAATTCGTAATTAATAGCTCATTGGCAGCTGTGCTGTCAGATTAAACTTTGCCCTTCTAGAGAAGGATGGATGGAGCTTGCCGAGTTGGGTTTGGTTGGCACAAATCACATATTAGCTCTTTATCTCATCAAACTCAAACACAATAATTGATGGCTTGGGCAAACTCCACCCTGGGAGCTTGTGCCAGAACAGTAATGTCAGTCGGGGTGTGGAGCCTTGGGTTTCTTCGGTGGCATTTTCACATAGAGTAAGAGCTCTGACAAATGGCCTCATTGCAGATTTGCTTTGCTCTGGGACCCACCTAATCCCACTCCTCCAGCGGGACTTCTGTTCCTGTCTCCTGCCCCTCACCTCCAGCAGTTGACTCCCCCTGCAAGGAGGCTGGCTGGAGCTGCAGTGCCCAGCATAAGCAGGAGCTCCTGAGGAATGAGAACAAGCCCTTCCCCCTGCTTTGGGAACAAATGTCCCCAGGTGGTGGAGTGGTTTGCACAGAGCAGGTGTATGTGTTTGTCCCTTAAGATGTTGCAGCTGCTAAGTTGGTGCAAATGAGTGAGAGCTGAAATTCTCTCACTAAAGTGTCACAGGAAGCATTGCCAGAAGAGTTTGTTGAGCTGGTGTAAACCACAGGTAGGGCTAAGCAAGCTCTTTCTGGAGCAGTAATTTAACAGGAGTTATTGAGTTTCTTCAGTATGAGAGCAGATAAGCCTGGGGCAGGAGCCTTGGGGCTGCCTTCTTGGAGGATGCTGATTTTCAAAGGTTCTCTTTAATCCATGTGAGAGCTGCCTGTATGGGGAGGATTGAAGTGATGCTGGGGGTGAAATTGGCACCTTGGAATAGTTTTCCTTTGCCTGAAGGTTTGTTTCCTTTGGGGCTGTGGGATTAAAAGGAAAATTCAGGCAGATAAGGAGAAAGTAGATGAGATGAGGGCTTTGTTTGGGTTTTTGTTTTGTTTGTTTCATGCTTTAACTTGTGACTTGCCAAGCATAGAAAACCTGAGGCTTTCCTAGAACGTGTCCAGAGCAGCTCTTGTTTTCTTGCTTTTCCTTCCTCCAGAGCCGTGCTGTGGGTAAGGGGAAGAGGCAGGAGCAGCAAACTAAGGTCATCTCTTACCTGGTTTAGGGCTGGAGAGGAGCCTGTGAGTGAGGGCAGTGACCTTAGCAAGGCAGTAGCCTCTCTTTTCTGGCTCTGTGAATCTGCTCATTCGCACATGTTACAGACCACCAAACCCCTCGTGGGGTACAAAGTGGGGGACCACCAAACTCCTCATGGGGAGACCTACAGCCATATCCTGGAGAGAAAGAGCAGGAGAGACAAGTGCCTGCTCCCTTTCCTGCAGTTATAGGGGAGATCGCTCTTTTGGGCAATCTCTGGACGTGAATCCTCTCTTTTTCTGCCTCTAAAGCATTTTAAGCAAGTACTAAACTTGCGTTCCCTCTGTTCTTCCTGGGAAATTAATGGTGACCTGAGGCACCTGCAGTACAGACTGGGCTTGCTTGGCCCTGCGGTAGGCTTCATGGGGATGCTCTGGTGCATGTTTCTGCATGTTATTCTCTCTCTATGACCACAAAAGCAGTTCTCAGGCAGCCCTTACCCCTAAGGCAGCAAATGCTAGTACATACATGTGTGCATACATGCTTTGCCCTGGAGGAGTGGTGGTAGCTGAGCGCAGGCTGCAGAGCTCTGTGGTGGGTCACTGTTCTGCTGGGAAAAGGCTGCTCTGGGGTTGAGCTGATTCTGCAACAGCACAGAGGTGCAATGCCCTTGGCAAGGAGAGAGATGTTGAACTGTAAAATCCTAGGATTGCCTGACCTAGGGCTTGCAGGAGGAGCTGCTGCTCTGCCCACATGGGCTTGCTCTCTGTAGCAGATTCTTGTGGCAGCCAGCTCAGGCAACTGGGCGTTGAGAAAAGCACTTCTTGGGTCTCTTTTTGACTCGGTGGCTGAGCCTGAGAAGAGAACTTGGCTTAGGTTAGCTTCTTGGTCAAATGAGGGAGATACCAGGCAGCCAAAAGGCTTTGTCAGCCCCTTCCTTGCAGTCTGCAAAGCCTCTGGCTTGGGTGCTTTGAAGTGTGCAACACATTTCACAAACTGGAGCGGGGCTGCTGCGGTGCAGGACGGGTCCCTTCCAGACTGGGTAATTTGAATGGCTCTGCCTTTCACATGGATCCCTAGCTGTGGTTTATCCTTCCCCTGCTCTAACAGCATCCAGCTTGTTGGGCTGGAGATTTTGCTCTGTGAATATCTTTGTTGGGTGTTTGAGAAAGCCGAAATGTCGGACTGACCTTTTGAGGTTTTTCTTTTCTTGAGGAAGGAGGTTTCTATACAATTCCTGTCATGAATCAATTGGAAGGGCTGCATTTTCCTGCACCAACTAAATAAAAGATCATTAAACCTAACAAATGTTTCCCAGCTTGCCTGCACTTTCACGCAGCGTTCAGCTATAAATATGATCTGTGCTTATAACAACATAAACAACATGCTGCTCAAGAGCAGGGGGGACTATATACCTGTTTTCTTTTAATTTTTAAACTACCCAAGAAATATATACACACATTCCTAATATGTTTACTTAAGCAGGAAGCAGACAAATAGTTTAAGATAATGTTTTGGGCTATTGTGAGTTATATGCTCCACAAAGATTGTTTCCTTTTATGTAGTAATTTTTCAAACACAGAGAGAAAAAGCTGAAAAATCTTGTCAATTCCTTAATTGTAGGAAAGATTTGCAGGAATTTCCACTGCATTTCCCTCTCAAAGTGACATCTGAGACCACTGATAAGGGGAAAAGGAGATTAAGCAGCCGTAATTCTTTTCATATACTATGGAGACTAATTCCTCTTGCTCTCAGCACCATGTCCAGCTGACTGGCTCGCTGCTGATTTCACTGGCCTGTGGGGAGATCTGAGAGGTGATATGAGTTTGAAGGCCTGGAGAAGGAGGAGATCAGTTTAAAGAAGGAAGATGCTTAGTTTATAGGCAAAGCCTGTTCTGGATTTGGTCACACCCTATGCTTATGCTGGGTTTTATTCTCCTCTCCTCTGCTAAAATATCTTTTGGCTGACATAACCAGTGAAGTGGGACATCAGAGTGAATTATAAATGATATACTTGAATGCTGGCAGCTGATGAAGCCTCATTTCTGGGAGACCAGCAGAAACCTTTCTATAGGCTGTGAAGAAGGGCTAGGTGAAACTTCTCTGTCTGTGAAAGTCACATCAAATTGGACAAATGATCTTTTCTACTCAAGTCTGCCTGCAAGGGAGAGAGTGACTTGGGGTGTGTCCTACATGTGCTTGTTCCCCTCCCATGCTGGAGGGATGAGTGTCCTTTGCCACATCCTTCCTGTGGCTGTGCAGCAAGGTCTGGGACAATCTTCCACCTGCAGTACTCTCATGTTGTGTGTTCCATGGAAGGGGAAACAGGTTTCCAAGGGACCTGCTGCACTCCAGCCCTGAGGCACAGACTCTTGCCCTGCCCCAGCCCGCAGCAAGGGCCAAGATGAGGAATTCATGCCAAAAAATGACAAAATGCCAACTAGCCTACAAGCAGCTTGTTGGAGCCACGTTTTACCCTTGGCCACACTTGAGCACCCATGGTGAATTTAATTTTTTGTTTCCAGGTTGGTCAGGATAATTATTTAGCTTTTTGTGCCCCATGAGCGCTGCCCTGGTGGGTGGGGGAACCCCCGGAGCTGGCTGGGTGCAGGCAGCAGAGGGAAGAAAGAACAACTGTTTAACTTGTGAGATGCTTAGATGGGCTACAAATAGCTCGGCGGGTGCATATTCTTCCCTCTCGTCGCCCCGGTGCATGTCTCGCCTGCTGCCATGGGAACCCCCAGGGACCACCGTCTGTGCCCATGGCAACAGCTCCTTGGGTGCCATTCCTGCGCAGCCTGCGATGCCTAGCGGGCCTGTTGTGGTGGCTGGAGGCCACAATGAAGGTAAAGAGGAAAAGCTCAGGACTTCTGGTGTCAGGAGTAAATTAAGGCTGGGTGAAGAATGAGGATCTGATGGTGGTCTCCCCAGCCTGGGATCCTGTCCCGAGTCAATGGGGACACTCAAAGTGTGAGGAGCAGCTTTGTGGAGTATCCTAAATCTGATGGACAGCTCTCTGATAGGCAGATAAAAGGCAAGGATGTATAAGGAAATAATTGAGATAGGGTTGGAGTCTAATTAAAACTGAGGTTGTTGGTCAGAAGTGAAATGAGAAATGCAGCCTGAGAAAAGGCTGCTGGGAGCAAACAGATGAGATGAACTCTGACTTTTCCAGTTGGGAGGGGAAAGGGAGGTGGTGGCCAGCTTCATCCTCTGCCAGGGCTTGGGAGGAATCCTGGAGACTAGTGGGCAAGATAGAATGAAATCTACAACTACTTTTGGAGTGAGTTTGTCCTTGGGATCCTCCTTCAGCAGCAGGTGGAGGTGCCTGCTCAGGCCTACCTCTGGTATGCAGTGAAATGTGGTGCATTGGGCCATTCCTTCAGCACCCACAAGGTCCATGGGGTGCAGCTGCTGTGATTGCACAGCCATTTGGAGCATCTCCTCTAACCCCACTGACTGTACTTTCCTTGCCCAGCTCTGTGGATAGAGTCCTTCTAGGACGCTACTCCTACAGCTCCCTTAGGACATGCTGACCCCTTGGCGTAGGGACATCCTAACTGTCCTCGCAAAGGCTGACCCCAGCCTGAGGCATTTCATGAAATCTGCCAGGCCTCTCATCCCATCCAAACACTGTCCAAATTTAGCAAAGTGCTTTATCTGGCCCCCTGGCACATCACTGCTCTGGGTGTAAAGTCAAACAGCCTCAGTTTTCCATCCCTTGATGTGGTGTAAACACAGCAGAGCGTGCAGTGACCCCAGCTCAGTTGCAGCAAGTCACAGCAGGGCTTGCACGGAGCTCCCATGTACCAGCCCCCAGTGAGGAGGATCTGCTGGGGGTGGTGGTGGGAACTGCAAGGGATGGGGCACATGTCCTGCTCCTCACTCACTTTGGTGCTGACCCCGTGAAGGGCTTAGGGCTGCTCGCAGGAGCGAGTAACTGACACTGGGTGCAGCAACTGCACAACCACTCTCATTAGGGCTGTTTGTTTTTTGCAGTGAACTGTGTGTCACACTGAAAACTGATACTGCAGAGAGAAAACAGCAGCCTTTCTTCCCCCACCCCCCCTCGTGGAAACCAAGGGGCAGAATATATTTACTTGTAAAGAGATACGGGTGACTTGGTGAAATAATAAAGGAGCTGTTAAAGAAGCAAAAATTCCCAAGTAGGGAGAATAAACAGAGATTTTTTTTTTTTTTTCCCCTTTTCATCACATTTGGCTTTTACTAAGCACAAATACAAGCTCAGCAGTGGGGGACATATCCCTGTGGTGCTCAGAGGGGTTTGTGACTGAGAGAGAAGGTGGTACAGGCAGCACAGAGCTGAGCCCGGCCATACTGGCATATGGAGAAGTCACCTCAAGTCACTCAGTTGCTAACTGACAGCCTTGCAGGCCCATTGAAATCACTGCTGAATGGACAGCAAGACTTGGAGATGTGGGTTTGTGGTACTCAAATTTCCTGATCTTTACAGGAACATTAAAGCTGGTGAAAGAAGGTTTGCAAGTAACAGGCATCTCTGAATGTTCCTGATGCCTGGTGCTGTGCTTTGACAGGGCAAGGGTTGGGACCCTGAACACCACCAGCAGCTCTGTTTGCACTTTTGTCTTCACTTGTAAATGCACTTATTTGGAACTTTGTGTGAAATCCTCCTGTATTCAACCCAATTGTTTAAAAGAGTACCAGAACAAACTGAAAGCAGGATAAAACTAAACATGAGTGACCAACAGCAAGCTGAAATGACTTGAAGCTGTACTTTTCTCAAAAGATAGGTGCATCCAGCACCCTGGGATAGGCAATCAGGGTACTGTGAGTGTTTGTATATGCATATGGGGGGGTTGTGCTCCCTTTAGTGCCTGTCTTGTACCCATCATATTCCTGGATCCATTGGGTTAAGTGGACTGTGTCTGCAGTCAATGATAAAGCTCAAAGTGAGCTCTAAGAATTTGCCTTCTGTCCTTGGTTTGGCTTAGTCTAACTCATTTTAAAAGCCTGGTTTGGTTGTTTCCCCCTGTGTGCCCTACCTGCCCTCTCCTCTGCTGTTTCCGTCTGCCTTTGCTCGGAGGTGCCGCCGGTGCTGTCTCAGAAAGGAGCTGGAGTCAATGCTCTGATAAATGAGCTCCTGTTTGTTCAGTGTCAAGCAGCTCACCCTTTTCAGCTGTACTGTTGTTCTTGGCTTGAAAGTTTCTTGCTGTTTTCTAATTTGAATCCAAGCCCTGGTTCTCAAACCGGGAATGGTTTGCCTGTGCACAGCCCCAGTGCTTGCCAGCCAGGCAGGGACCTTGGCCTTGACCAGAGGTTTGCTAAGTGGATGTTTAGTGTTTAATCTCCTTATTGCACCTTTTTGCTTGGGGTGATGAAGACATGTGTGTTTAGTGAGATGCCTGAGCTAGAGTGGCAAGGGACTGGTGGACAGGAGTTTGTTGTATGATCTTGGCTCTGTAATGGGCATCCTGCATGGGTTTGCAGCCTTCAGTGCTGGAGATGTGAGGCAGGATGAGGATGAAAACCTTGGTCTGTTTTCATGTGAAGGAATTATTCCTCAACAGTGTTAGAACCAGTGTAGAACTGCCTTCTCCATTTCCCATTGATTTTTCTTTTAATTATTTTTCCTCCCAAGTTTTCATCATCTGTGTGGCTATAAGTGCACAGAAAGCACATTTTAAATCACTCTGCATCTCTCAAAACAAGTCATAAATCCACACCTTGATGTGGATGACTAAATCAATGATTTAGTCATGTCAGCTGGATTCTACATATGTTTATAAACCCAGTAAAGGAACAAATTATAGGAAAAATGTGCTGGCCTCAGCACCAACACCTGCCAGCTCATGGGCTGTGTAGAGCAGTGTTCAGCACAGCAAAGTTCTGCTTTTGGAGGAGCACAAGTATGGAAAACTACTTGGTTTCTCCCATCCCATCCAGATTCTAAATATAATACTATTGGTATGATTCTCCTGCCGGTTTTTATAGGAGTGAGAGCCCAAGTGAGAGAAACATCAAGAGGGGGGAAAAAAAAATACTTGGCTTAGGGTAGGTAAAGCAAAACTTTGGAATAAGAAAGGACTGTGCTATTCAGTGGCTGATTCAGCCTGGTATCCATCCTGCAGAAGGATTATGGGCTCATTCCAGCACCTGGTTGTTAAAACACTGGATTTTTCCAGTGGAAACAGTTACTCCTGGCTGTCCCACTCACAGTTTATTTTATTTGTTCATTAGTTCCAGGTGAGCCCAGGTTTTTCCACAGTAGCTGGCCAGCATGAGTTTTCTAAGGGCTGGTCCGGATGACTTGCTGTGAATGAAGCTGGATTATGCCCTGCTTGAAGGCAATATGTTGATGGAGCCAGTGGTCAGCATCAGCAGCCAGAACCTCATTAAATCACCTCTACTCAGATAAACCCCTCAAGTTATTAGGATTTCAGAGGTGCCTAAATATTAGGCTTGGATTTATTTGGATCTTGGGTAATACATATAGTATTTAATATTGGATGCCGAGAACTCGTATCTCTGGAACAGAAACTTTGCCTCTTGCCATGGAGCAGAGTAAGCATGAGGTGCAGGTCAGGCATCAGTTCTAATATTTTTGAAAATTTCTCTCTAAGAAATCTTTGTTTCTGTTCTTGACACCTGCTTGTCTTGCACTAACTACAGCAAAACCCAGGAGTAAACCTGCACCCACTGACACCTGTTCACCCTGGGTGATCTGCTTGTCAAAACCAGACACAGGACTTTCCTAAAGGTTCCCTAGGTTAACTCTGGATTTATGCCAGAAAGGTGCATTTAATTTGTTGATTTGTCTTGGGGCTTCTAGTTGAGGCAGTGATGAATCTGGGCAGGTAGAACAAATTTTTATGTGCTATGGTCTCACCCCCTGATTAAAAGCAATAAAATGACATCAAAGCTATATCTGAATTTGTAGGGAAACAGATGTTTTAAGTTTTAGTGCTAAATAGTACCAAGATAAGGGTGACATTTCTTTTATGTAAATCATTATTTATCATCCTTATGCTCCTGCAGTCCTGCCTAGTGAGAGGTCTCTGCTCCCACAGCTAGGCTGATGTCACTGGTGTTGCATATACAAGGACACAGGCAGAAGCCATATACTTGTGATGAATTCCACCCCACAACACAGTGAGAGCAGTGCCTGCCAACCAAGAGGATGAGGTCATTGCAGGAATTCTTTACATTCTGCCTTCTGCATAGGGTGCTGAGCAACAAGACTAAAACTGCAACAATAACCAACAATTGGGAAGCTCTAAATGGCACCAAGTCTATGTTTTTTTCTTTTTTCTTTCCTTTTTTTTTTTTTCCTACTCATCTTGACCCCTTCCCCAGCAGAATATGGAGAGAATAAACTGTTAAATGAAGTTCTGTCTCGATGGAGATTATACAAGCCCTACAGACAGCTCTGTTGCTCATTAGGACTGTGTATATGGGGGACTGCACAGGCTCTGGCCCCAGCCCATCCATACTCCCAGGGGTATCCATACTGTGGGCTGTGTGATGGGGAGGCTTGTGTGCTGCTCTGAAGCTCTGCCATCCGTGCTGTGGCTTATTAACCATAAATAAAAGTTATTTTGTGAGTACTGAAACTGCTAGAGCTCAGTTTACTGTTGATTGGTGCCTGGTGGCTCGTTCAAGTTTTATTAATTGTATTAAAACTGCAGCAAGAACTCTGTCCTTAGATGCTAGAAAATCCAGACTAATAAGAAGTGTTGCCAGAGTAGATTCCTCAGGGTATGACAATCCTGTCCAAAGCTTTTTTTCCCTCCCTGTGGTGGGGGGTCATGCCTAACCCTTTTCCCCTGGCCCAAGTGATTTTCTGGTGTGCAGAGGATTGATTTTTATGCTACTGCTTTTCTTTCACTGGGAATGTTAATTGAGCTCTTTTCCTTCTACTACCTGCTTGCTTTTTTTTTTTTTTGGCCAAACTTGAAGTTAGTATCTCAGAGCTGCAGTCCCTGTAAAAAGTGCATAACAGACTCTGATGCTGGCTATGATGAAACGTGCATAAAAGATGACTCCATAAACCTTGTTTCGTTTGGAAAGCAGGATAAAAGACCTTGGTAACAAACTTGAATCCTTGTGATTAATGAGCAAAGCCAAAGAGCCTTCATTTTGCTCACAACTATTCTGTGGGCAAAGGCTCTCTGTGTTTGACAATTGTATTATTTGCTGCTCTTTATTCTTTCATTTCTAATACAGGAGGCTTGGTATTTTTTTTTCCCATAGATATTGGGACCAAAAGCAACTTTAAATCATCCAGGCTGTGACCTCCTGTACAGCACAGGCCAGAGAATTTCAACCCTTACTGAACCCAATAACTTGCATTTGACAAAAGCATGTCTTCCAAAACCCCATCCAGCCTTGATTTAAAGGCAAGAGATGGTAGCTGCCTTGGGAATTGCTAGAAAAATAGGGCTTCTGCAGCTGCCTTGGTGTTTAATGTTATTGTCAGTGGAGCAGGGAGGGGGAACAACAACCCTAGCTTGTTCTAATGCCTTGGCAGCTCTAGTTTATGACCTCGTGCTGTTGGTATTATTCTCCAGCACTTAGCAGCATTTTCCTGACCAGCCCTTGCTCTGGGTGTTTGTTATTCTGGGCACTTAAATGGTTTGGAAGATGCCAGTAAGTAAAAGCACGGTGGGGCCGGATGGGTTCAGCAGAGGGCTGACTTTTCCTCTTGGTCACAGATGGGCACTGCAAGAGCTGCATGAGCACTTTCGCACTGTGACACTCATCTCCAGAAGGCCCATGGTTTCTCTTGTTCTCCAGGAGAAATTCAGGTGCTGCCTTGCTCCTTGTCCTTGCAGGACTCTTATCTACTTGGATCTGAGCTGAGGCTGTGACTTCTCAGGAGGTTCCTCAAACAACTGCCAGATGGCAACTGCATTCAGTTCCTCCAACCAAGCTGGTTTTGAGCCCCTGACAGCAGGGTAATAACTGCATATTCCTATTCTTTAAACCAGCCAAATCCTGAGCTGGCCTTTTCTTCCTTCCTTGTCCAAATGTTTGAATAACCGAAGCCAAATTTTCTTTTTTTTTTAATAAAATAATATTGCCTTGATTCATGTAGATGTTAAATAAACATGTACAATAAACAGACTGTGAAGCAGATCGGAATACAAAGCTGAATTCCCATGGTCCCTGACTTAGAGGATCTGGTCTCCTGACCTCCTCAGCAGCAGGGCAGGATGCCTTTGGTTCTCCATGTCTCTCAGATAGACTGACTGCTCTCATTTCCCCATTGCCATGACTTTTACAGGGAAGGAGTTCAGAATGAGTAAGGGGAAAAAAAATTCCAGAAAAAAACTGTCAGGGACTAGTTAGCTCCTGAAACAGAAAGGTCTCCAGTAATTCATGTTTTCAGACCTCTAGGCCTCAACATCCTGCTGGTGGAAATGCCTTTTTTTTAACATCCACCCTCAATCTCCCTTACTGCAGCCTTTGCATGTGCTGCTTGTCCCTTCTAGAATATGTCCTTTGTCTCCTGTCACAGCTCTCTTGTGCTGGAGCACTGCTATGTTTCCCTTTGGATTCTTCTCTCTCAAAACCAGGAAACAGTCATTTCTGGGGGGTGGGAGGGGGGAATGCAGCTGTTAAATTGGGCAGAAGTTTAAAAAATACCCTTCTCATCACTACTCCAGACCTGCCATGGTGACCCTGGACAAGTTCTTCCATCTTTGCTTGGCGCTTTCATTTTTGCCCAGGGATCAGCAGTCATGTTCTCTGCGATTCCCTCTGTGTGCCAGATCCTGCTTTCTAAGTAGGACACTTTGGGATATGTCAATTGTAAAAAAACAAAATTTAGGACCACTGCCATCTCTCCCTGAACTCGTAAACAATCTTGTAAAGGTTAAAAAGCCTGAGCAGTGAAACAGAAGCTACAGCACCTTTCTGTGCCAGTCTGTTGCTGACTTCTTGTACCTCTGCCTGTCCTCAGCTGGGATTGCAGGGAGTGCTCTTCTTTTTTCCCTCCTTGAAGTAAGGTTCACATCTCCATGTTCTTTCCAAAGCCTCGGGCTGTGAGGGTGCTTTAGAAATAAATCATTCTATCAGCCAATTGCTGTAGCATTTAATTATCCCCTACTTGATGGAGATGTCTGGAAACATAAACAGAAGAGATTCCAGCAGCTCTCCCAGTGTCTAAATGTTTGAACCACACTGCGTGCCTCATGCTTTGCCATCCTTCCAACATCTGCCTGCCTCTTGGTTCCAGTGCAGTATGGGTCTCTGCTGACTGCTCACTTCTGATCATCTTGGGGTCTGTTAGGTCCTCTTAACCAGGAACAGTGACTGCAAAGCAGGAGGGAACTATGTGCCCTTGCACTACACTTTAGAAGAAAGGAGGAGCCAATAGGCATGATGTCAGCCCCAAATGAATAAGAATTTTGAGCTATCAGATATTTAGCCCTTCGCAAACTTAAATGTATTAATCTATTTTAGCCTTGATTAATGAGTTGCATGAAGCATGAGTCTTTTACCTTCACCTGTGCTGTATGTATATTGTGTTTTCTTGCAGCTGACTCTGCTCCAGGGGCTGGGCAAGCACAGGCATGCTTCATTTCATGACCTCACACAAACCAATTACCCCATTTACAAGCAGCATTATGCTGTGCTGAGTCAAAAGCCAGTTTTACAACATTTTAACACCAGGAGTTAATGTTTCTTTTCTTTCCCTTTCAAGAAAGGAGCTGTCATTCATCCTTTCCCTTCTTTCAACCTGCTAGATAAATCTGTTCTGACTTCTCTGGTGTGCCTCAGTGAACTCCCCAGCAGGTTTAGGCTGGTATATGATGAGAGAATTTGGGTTACCTTTCTTTCCCATCAGCTCAGTAACAAAGTGTGTGGGTTTGGGGGCTTTTGTTTATTCTGGGATATTTGGGGTTTGTTTTTTTTAGCTTTAATGAAAGGCTAGGATGCTGCAGAGGTATCACATCTCTAACACTTGTGCTCTTCCTGGAGCACCCATCTCTGAAGCACATCCCAAAGTCCCAAGTACTGTATTTGACTCTGTTTTCCAAGGCACTTGAAAGTTCAGAGGATTATCCAGAGTTTATGTAAACTCATTGGAAGCTCTTGGTCTGGACTGAGATCTGGAAACTTCACAAAATCAGAAGCAACTAGTATGAGGTTTCCACTACTCCTTGGCTTTGCCAACATGGAGGCATGAAGAGATCAGATTCTCTTGTGGTGTTATGGCTTCAGGTATGTGCCAAAGCCAACAAAATGCAGAGATGTGCAAAAAATAAAGTTAGCTTGATGTTTTGAAACCTCAGTAAAGGCTTGGCTTGAGTCTGGCTGGTTCAGCTTCAGGCTGGTTGCTTCATCTACTGAATCCAAGACCAGAGGCCTGGTGGGTGCCAGGAACCAAACCCTAATCTTGGTGTAGCTGCTGCAAGCAGTGGTGAAGCCTCTAAAACTGTGCTGAGGACTTTGTGTTCCTCCTGTAAGGGAGGGACAGGAGATGGCTTGAACTTTGTCCAAATCATAAGATCAGACCCAAGCTTGCAGCTTGTTTCATTTGCTTTCCAGCCTGGTGACAGAAGTGGTGCTGGGCTCCTGGTCAGAGTATTTGAAGTGGTCGTGTTGGTTCTTTGGGGCCCTTCAACCCACTGGTTAGACTTGGTGGCAGCAGTGAACTGTTCCACCAGGCCACACTTGCTTGAGCCAAGTGAACTGACTATTGGAGCAATCTTGGCTTTCTGAAAGCCCCAGATGTTTCTGCAACCATGAGGAATGTGTGCTGATGAGCATTTGATCTAATTATCATCCCTTGGTCAAGGCTGTCATTCCAGCATCTCTGCTCACTTGCTCTGTTCCCCATATGTTTGGCATGCTGGTGACAGTGGTTGCAGGGAAGGCAAAGAGCTTCCTCTGGTACAGTGCATCTGCTGGGCTCCACAGCAGGCCAAGAAGAAAGCGGCTTGTCTGTGTGCTATGTTAGAGGTAAACTCCTCCATTAACCCATCAGCCCTTGCTTTGGCTGGGAGCTGTGGAGTCATCACTTCCTCCCCTTCTCCAAGATGAGAAATCCATGTGGGATTAAACACGTGGCGGAGACGATGCCTCTTACCGGAGGTGGGGACCGGGCTGGTATCCTTGTTAACTGGGAAGTTCTTTTTTTACTGTCCTGCAGTCTGGTTTCCTTTCCTATTGGATGATGGGAGGAGTTTAGGATTATGTAGCTGTTCCCATCCAGTTGCTTTTCGGGTGATGACCACTCTTTCCCAGCCTGGAACAAACCAAGGTTTCCCAAAGCAAATGAGGGTGAAGTAGAGGAAGGACCATCAACTTGGACCTGCCACCTTCCACAGTCCACACCCTGTTTGCCTTTTGCTCTCTGTTTGGAGATTCCTAAAGGATTTTCCACTTACACAAGGTCTGTCTGAGGGAAATGATACACAGAAAGGTAACATAGCTCTAAAAGTAAGGCCAAGTGCTGAGGCAGTGGGGACAGTGAAGCAGCCACACTCAACAACAACATGACAGGCAGGTGCCTACCTAAATGTAGGCAAAGTAACTATTAAAGCCAAAGGGAAAACTTCTTGGCTATGGAATTGATGAGTTTGGCCCCATAACTGTTGCTGACTTTGTAGTTTAATTCATGGGCCCTCTTTAGAAAGAAGAACTTTCTCAAAACAAATGAGCCTCCTCTTCCCCTGCTCTCTCTGGTGTTCTCAGCTCTCTTGGGCCCTCCTCCCCACTGTGGCATGGCACAACTCCCCTTGTCAGCAGCACATTGTTCTCATTAACTTTTATTATTCCGTGGGCTAAATTACTGTGTGCTTTGATCTTGTGTCAGATTCACTGCTCAGAAAGGCAGGAAAATGTTGACTCTCTTACATCTGCATCACTCACGCAGAAAGGTCAGGCTGTGGAAGGAGTTAATCTGCTAGGGAGAAACTGTAAGGTTTTGGAAGTCTTTGGTAGAGAAAACATTCTAGGTATGTCCAGGTGAAACCTCAAGGAAAGACCAACTGCTAGGACACTACTGTCCCCAGGGCAAGACTAACCCTGCCCTTAGGCTGAAACTTGTCCTGTACAATTAGCTGAGCTTCTTGTGGGGATGCTCTGAAAGCAGCTCCTGCTTCGCTCTGGCAGCTCCTTTTGAGCACTTGCTCTCTGTTTTCTTTTTCTCCTACCTCAATACCTGTTCATGGTTTTTTCCTTTCTGAGCTGTTCAACAGGTGCCACCTCATCCCTCCCCCATCACCACCTGGCATACCTCCTGTTGCTGTTGTGCTTACTGCAAGAATATGGTGTGAAGAAACATTGCAGAGGTGATCCTTGGCAAAAGCAATGCTGGGGATGGGTCTCACTGTCTCTTATCCTGTTCTCCTTGCCAGCTAGGTTAGTTTAACACTGGAGGGAGTGGCCAGAAAAGGACTGGTGTGGGAGAAGGGTAGGGAAAATCACCTTGCTTCCATACTTGCCTGAAGTACAAGTTGTTAGATTCATGTTGCCCTTGGGTATTAACTTTTGTGGAACAGCTGAGCCACTGGGGTTGTGTAAAGCTGAGAGTGCTTTCAGGGGAAAGTTGCCTGAGCATGTGAAAGGAGGTGGTGTGTTTATGAATAATGAACACTGGTCTTGGGACTGGTAAAATTCACACTTGGTGCATATTGCCAAGGGCTCAGCTAAGAAAGCTCCTCAAATGCAGTCCTTGCACTGCTGCTGTGCTTCCAAAGCAGTCATGGCAGCAGGCAGTGCAGCTGAGAGATGTTGCTCACAGATCTGAGAAAATGGCTTTGAGCTTGGTCAAAAGTCCCAAGGTGTCCTGGAGAAAGGAGAGGGAAGATAGACCCTGAGGGATGTGTTTCTATGACCACAGCAACTTCCTCTGACCTCTGCCTGCTCATCAGCAGGCGAGGATGGTTTGAGCCAGTGAAAATAACTCCGGTACTGCACGTGATGTTAATGACCCTCCGGGAGGCTCAGCACCACTCAACACCCTTTTAGTCTCCTGGCATTGATACAGGAACAGAAGAGCTTGGAGAAAGTGTGTACATTATCACATTGTAGAGCAGCTCCTCAAAATCTAAGGTCCTAAAAGCATTCAAGCCTTCCCTGTGCTGTTCCAAAAGAGATGTTTTTAAACCTCAACTGAAGGAGTAGGTCAGCATAGTAACGTGCCCCTCAGTAAACACACAGTGTCCTGTTGCTGCTCTTTTGGAAGAGTGCACATGCTTTACTCATTTCAAAGATGCCTCCACCTCTCTATCAGTGTTTGCCAAGCTTAGCCTGACACAGAAGTGATAGTAAGATAAAAGGAAGTGGTATCATTTATCTGATTCTTTTGTTCCCTTATTGTAGGTTGAACCTAAAGGCAATTTAATGGCCAAACCCACAAAAGACTTCAATTAACTCATTTCTTTGAAAACAAACCAGACTTTGTATCTTGACTAACTCCTGCTGTTCAAACAAAACAATTTCTAGACACTGTAGGTTCTGGTTGCAGGTCTGGAAGAACTAAGCTTTTATAAAACCTGGATGTGTACCATGCAAAAGCACCACCCTGTTCATTCTACAACCCTCCAAGCAGAACTTGGGGCCCTGTTCACAGGGATTGTTTCGATGCATTTCAGTTCACCAGCTAGGAGACACATTGGATGTAGAGACACGAATTGCTCTAAAGATCAGCCTAGGGTGAGACCAGTTAGAGAGTTAACTTGAGATTGCTCTCTTCACTTCTAAGGAAATAACTAAGTACTGGAGGAAAAAGAGGGATTGTTGCACCTAAAGAACCAGGAAGACTATAAATAAGTGCCCATTACATAAATACCTTTTCAGAGGATCCCTTAGCTTTGTTTCATCTCAGCTACTGAGTGATCTCTTTGTTTTCCTTCCATATGCTGTCTGGTTTGTTGTCTTCATGTAGTTACTCAGATATTTATTTTTTATGTGTGTGCGCGTATTTATTTTAAAAAAATATATATTAAAGTCTTATATATATTTTAAAACTCAATTATATATAATACTCATGTTAGCAGTATTACACCTGGTGAGCGTGCTGCTGGCATCTATGATTGTCTGCAGGTGGGTAGCAACCAAGACCTTGCAACAGGACTATGGTCTCGCTGGGCTGCACGTTCCAGAGTGTGTAGTCATTTGTACAGTCAACTTGCAACATGAACATCCTGATTCAGCAAAACCTTTGGGAAAATGTTTGTCTTGCCAAAATAGGTGAAGCTTCCTGTTCTCTGAAGGACAACTTGAGTAAGTTTCCTTAAAGTGTATGTTTACTGGTTAGGGATGTGAGTGAATAAGAGTACTTCTGAAGACAGCTTTCTGTGATCCAAACTTCTTTTTTGCTTCTATGTGTCCTGATCTGTCAGTCTGGCTGTGCTCATGGATGTAGAAGAGCCTCATCTGTGTGGAACAATTGTTTTTTTATAAGTTAAAGCATCTTTTAGTGTAAGAGAACTGATCACAGCCTCAAGAGCAGCATTTACCCTACTGCAATACCTTCCTGTGTTTGCATCCTCAAAGAGCTTGGTGCAAAACTTTGTCCTTGCTCTTTTGATTTCCGTGCTCTTATTCTCTTCTTGAGTAAATAGCTATCTGCTCTTCTTGGTGGTGTGCTATTGAAGTGTCTGACAAAGGAAATGACATTGATGTTCATGTTAACCTTCTGACAATATGAAATTAGCTGGGGTGAAATGCTGCCCCCAAGAGAAACTCTTCTTCCAGTTTAGCGCATCCCTTATTCTGCATCGAAAAACCAAATCCCTCTATTTCTTTTTATAATTACTGTGTTTTCCTGGACTTAGAAAGCTTTTGACCTTGGAGAAGAATGCTCTATTTATAACATTAGGGCTGTATATTTTTAAAAGCCTCGGTGCACACGTGTGCTGAGAAGTCAGAGATGCTCTTTGACTCCGACTTCTTTTTTTGACCTCTGTTAGATTAGCAAAGATATAATTTGCAATGTGGCCCCAAGAATCAAAAGTCTCTTTTTATTAAAAACTTCGGAAATGACCTCACTAGGGAGTTTGAGCTGATGAATGCATAGATAAGAAATCCTCTACTGAAGCTCCTTTTGAGAGTTAATGCACAGAACAGATGAGAATGTGGACATACTTGGGACAAAACTCATTCGTTTAGCGTGCAGAGAGAGTGAAAAAGAAATGAGTAATAGCCAGAGGACTTTAATATATAAATAGCATTAGTCCAGTATCTAAATTAGAGCTGTATTTCAGCACATGCTCAACTGAATACTGGAGCATTTTCATGGTTTTACCACACACAAGTCCAAAAGTGCCTATTTCAGTCACCTACTCCTCCCAACATTGGCCAAAGAAGTTCAGCTCCTGGTTCTGGCATCTCCTACTGAAACTTTAACATATACATCAGAGAGACCCAGCTCTGGTTGCTGGAGATGCTGTCATTGATTACTTTCCTGCTTTGGGCAGTTGGGATCACACCATCTTAAAAAAAAATAAAAAAAAATCATTACTAAAAATGATTGCTTTGGGTTTTTCCTCCTTGCCTCCCACATTTGTTGCTCTGTGCTTTGAGCTGTTTGGTGGCATGGAGGAGTTGCTGATTGATTGTTTTTTCTCCTGCAGCTGTACCTGACTTAATTAAGATCCTAGTGCAGGCATCCAGGTGGACTAAAACCACACAGCAGTGGAGAGACAATATTTTCCATGGTCCCACAGTTTCTGCAGGTCTCTTACCACTGACAAATTTAGCCGTCACCTCAGGAGTACATGGCACTGTGGTTTGTGGCAGAAAAACACCTTCAAGTGCCAAAGCAGGGTGGCAGAGTGAGAAGCCGGAGTGTCTGCAAAAATAGACAAGTTTGTGACCATTTACTGGAATAAAAACAGTGAGTCATTGGGGTAAGGCAGTAAACAAATTTAGGGTCAAGTGCTGTTCTTTTGGAGCTTTTGAAGTTTTGCAGGAAGCCAGGGTAGAGGTTCACTGTATAAAGAAATTCAATGCAAGACTCCGAGCTCACTTGCTTACTGAAAGTTCTGGCCATGCGTTCAGGTGAACAAGGAACTGTGGAAAAAGGCTCTGAACAGGACATGGGTTTGCTTTTCCACTAAGCCACACTGGCAGATCAAGATATTTCTTAGTGTCAGCAACTTTGAATTGGAAACAGTGTTCTGTTTCAGTGGGCTTCCAGGCGTTTGAAAGCAAAAGAGTAGGTTAGGGAAGACAGGGCTCAAAGCAAGCAGTTGGCCCTGTTAGATGCAGCGCTGCGGAGTGCCATGCTCAGGAGCTCTCTGATGCAGGGTGATGGGTCCTGCTGGGCTCTTGCTGCTGTCTGCCGTGCAGCTGTTTGTCTTCAAAAAAAAAAAAAAGGAAAAAAAGTGCTGGGCCGATGCCATTCAGCATGCAAAGTTGGCAGCCGGGCACACCACCCGCCTGCAGCGTCAGATGTGCGGCACTTGGAGCTGGGAAGCTGCGGAGGGCTGGGGCTGAAGCGCTCCACCGGTCCTGTGCTGAGCCTCTGCTGAAGAGTAGAGTTTCACCGAAACCGAAAGGGGAGAACATGAGCCTGCTTGGCCGCACCAGGTCTTCCTGGCGGGATGTGCTTTTAGACTAAGCTACCTGAGGCATTATGGGATGGCAAGTAATCCCAAGGGGGGAACCTGAGCTCTGTAAACCGAGGGCATAGTGCAAAAGAGTTGCCAAGCGTGTAATCTCTGCTTATTATCTGCCTAATATACATCATCTGACTCGCTGCCAGCTCTTACTTCCGCCTCTGTCTTGCTGCACCCCCCCCCTTCCTGCTTGTGCAGAAGATAAAATGTGTTGTTAGAGCTGCAAATGGGGCCCCTGGGACCGCTCCCAAAACCTTGGCAGTAAATCGCCCTTAGTCTCTTCAGACTGCCTTTGACATCTCTGTAGTTTTAAGATGTAAAATAAATATATTCTATTTATTTTATATCTATATATACACATAAAACATTACAAAAGAAAAGGGGAAAAAAAAAAAAAAGTAACATTGTGAATCCGGGGGGGGGAAAAGAGCTATATTCTGTGGACATGTGTCTTAGTGACAAAGCATCAGCGTTTCCTGTGCGTAGTTTTTTACTATTTCCTCTCCACACTTGCTATAATCTCTCTGACACCTCTGGAAGCTCACATAAATGAAGGTTTGTCTTTTGGGTTAATGTCAGTCAGTCCCAATTTTTGTCTCTGCTCTGAGGCACATTGACAGGAATCTTGAGAATGTGTTTTCATTTGGTGGTTTTGTTTTTCACTCTCTTTTTTTACTTCCATCCTCTGCGGCATCCAGCTCAGCTGACTGGAGCTTTTGGGTACCCCTTGCTCCAGCAGTTCATGGTCTTCAGGGCAGTGCTGGTGCCAGTACATGAGAACAAATCCTCTGGTTCTGATGTGTCTCATAATGTTAAATGCCAGGTCAGGTCTCTCTGGGAGGATGTGCAAAGGAACAGGGAGTTTTGAGTTGTGTTTCAGGTAGCAAGTGTGTTGGTGAACTAAGGTTTGTGCAGCTCTGCTTCTTCACAAAGAGCTTGAGGTGTGCATAAAGTTATAGTGGTGAACACCTAGGAGGAAAACGAGGGGTCATGCAGGTGCCTTAAAGGGAGCAGGAATGCTCTCCAGCATCCAGCTGCACTGGGTATCTGCTGCTGTGGAGCAACTGGTGCCAGTGACTTGTGGTGCTTGACCCATCCTGCTATATCATGGCAGCTTCTCACCTGTCTCAAAGTGAATGACTGAATTCCTGGCTGAGAGCATCATCTTTAGGCTGAGACTCTGTGTGTGAGGAGGTTTGGGGGACTGCAGGAAGAGGGAGATGCATGCTGAGACTTCGAAGTGAAGGGCTGGTGAGGCCAGTGGAGAGAGCGGAGTCCATCTGGAGTGGTGGGGAGACTGCAAACAGGTCTTTAAGGACAGAGCAGCCCTTCCCTACCTCTGCAATCCGGAGGAAACACCTGAAGTTATGACATTTGGGCCCAGAAGGGAGCTGCCCAAAAGCAGCATTGCTCACTGAGCACAGCAGGAATCCTGCTCTGTATTAGGGGAGTCCAAGGGGCAGCTGGAGGAAATAATCCTGTTGCTGAATGCAGAGGCACAAGGCTGAAGGCAAAAAGGCCATTAAGAACCAAAATGGCAAAAGCAACACCATGATAATGCACAGAGCTGAAATGCTCAGAGGAGGGAGAAAGTCTGTAACTCAACCTGACAAGAGGAACGGCTTCACTTCCCTGTGCTCACAGCACTCAGCATCGCCACAGAAAGCAGCCAAACCAAAGACAACTGAGGGCACGGCGAGGGGTCCTTCCCCTATTGCTCTGCTCCACAGGGTCCTTTCTGCTGCAAGCAGCCTGTAGAAACCACAGAGGTGTGCAGAAACAGAAAATATGAAAGCATTGTGACTAAACCATGGCCCTGTTCCTGGTGGGTGGCTATTCTGCATTTATACAGGGGGTCAGACCAGACCTAAGTGGTCCCTTTTGGCTTCAAAGTTTATGGCTTTCTGAACACCTCACAGCATGCTCTGCAGGGCCTGTCTCTACTTGATAACGTGGCTGTATGAAAGAGTCATAAATCAAACCTGAAACCTGGCAGGTTTAATAATAAATCCCAAACTTGTGCCAGGTCTGTGAACTTTTCAGCACAACCGAGGTGCTCGTGGAGTGAACCTGAGAAGTTTGATAGTTGCAGGAGGAAAACAGGCAGAACTTGTCAGTTTTGACCCCAAATCAAGGAAAATGTTGTGGTTTTGGCTAAGTGAGGTTTTGTGGGTTTTGTTAACCTGAGGCTCAAAGCAAATGTGTGTTTGTGAGAGGGAGGGAGGGAAAGAGCATGATTTTAAGTGGGAATGCTTTTTTGTTGTGTTTCTCACTGCTCTCACTTGGAAGAGGGTAATGTAAGGAAGTGATGGTTTATCTCTGCATCAAGAGAGTAAATAATGCTATGGAAAGCCTATTTTGTTACTGTGAATTTCACATGTCCAGATTCCAAATCCCACATAGCCTAATGACTGATTCTTTCTGATCATTTTTGCTTCCCTCCTTAAGAGTCCCAGTGTGCTGCATCTCTGCTCAACAGAACTCATTCCCTGATGGGAGTTCAGATAGGGGTTAGTGAGAAGCAGAGGGGACTCCTTGGTGGCTCTGGACTCAATCCATGAAGGAGGAGATAGCTCTTTTGAGAGAGCATAAGTGCTTTTAGGTGCAAAGATCCCAAGGGAAATGCTGCTCCCATGATTTTTCTTGCCTCTTCCTGTGCTACTGCACAAGCAGCACCTTTGATGCCCCCAGAAGTGCAGCACCCCCACAAGTTATAAGCTAGGGGGAAAGTTCCTGTATTGTCTGGTTTACCATCTCTTCAAAACAGCAGCTAACAAAAAGTGGGATGTGGATTTTGCTGTCATCTCCATGACAAGAAACAGTTTTAAGAGGAGAAAGTTCCTCCTTTGGAGAACTCAAGGTTGCCAGTCATTTTTAACAAAGAACTGCCACTGCTGTGCCTAGCAGAGTTGCACTTCTTGGGTTTCCCAACTCTTACACAAAGACTCTAACTCTGGTTATTCACATGGACATTATCTCCCTGGTGCCTTGCTCTGACTCTGCCTTGTAGTGGTATCCAGCATCTGATACTGCCTAAGTCTTAGTGGGAGTCAACAATTTTTGAAGATGTGGGTCCCTGGGACTACAATTCAGACAAGTGCTCAGTGGTACTTTCAAAGGTCCAGAGCACCCTACCTGGGGAAGTTTTTTGCAAGCTATGAGGTGCTTCTGTTGAAAATCTCACTAGGCATCACTGTCTGTATCTCTTATACCCAGTATGACTTTCAGAGTTATTGGCTTCATTAGCTTTTTTTATTGCTCTTGCTCACAGGACACAGCTGCTTGTGTAAGTAAATGCAAAATACAGGCATAAGCAAAATGTGCAGGGAAGTCCTTGGAATATGGGTCAGAGCAGAGGTGGCTAAAGGCTGAGGAGGAAACTTCCTGCTCTGGGGACAATAGCATGATTGATGCACCCAAAAAGCTGATTTAATCCAGTTGAATTATTTCATCATGAGGCACAGAACCGCGATAAAGAGGCTTCCTCCTCTCTGGATTGATGCAGGGAGGCAGCCAGAGAACAGGATTAATGACTTGAGCCTGTGGCTCAGGTTTCATCCCCAGTTGCTGTATGAATCAGATGTGACCCTGCTGACTTGGTTGCAGTTATTCCACAAGGGCAGGGGTTTAATGGAAGGTGGAACTGAACCTCCTGATCTCAAGGAGGCTGGCTTTCTGGGCATGATTACTTTTTCCAAGTCAAACAGATCTTTTGGGCCAGTGAACAAGTCTTTGTTCAGTGCTGGCAGGACTGTGCTAGGAGGAGAAGACTTCTCTGTTCCAGGCTATAGCCCTCAGAGCCTGCTCATCCTAAATTTGGATGTTGTTTATAGGTGAGGAGGTGTTCATTTTGTGTGCAAGTAGTATTGGACTTGCTGCTTTCAGGCTGGGAGTGTTTTTATGAGAGCTGGATCTGCACAAGCTGGGCTGCATCCTTCCCATTTGGTTGGTTGTGGTTGGTTTTGCTCAGATGCAGCTTTTTAACTTGTAGAAAACACTTGAAGGGGCAAAAAAAAAATTTTTTTCCCCCGTTTTTTTAGCCAAATCAATTTCCTGATACAATCTGCTGTAGGACAGCAAAACCAGCAAAATAGCAGTGCAAAGGCTGTACAGGAACAGATGGGCAAGGGCATGCAATGGGGAACAGACTGCTCTTTTTGACAGGAGCCATGTCAATGCTGGACTAAAGTGTCCCTGGAACTACAGCCAGTGAAGTCCTGCTACCCAGATTCCCTTTTGCCCTTGTCTCTTGGAGATTTCTCTATCTGGAAGAACCCAAATGGTACAAAATACCCATTCCCAGAGCTTGGAAGGGAGCCATGGATAGTAGGCAGAAGGCCTGAAGTATGCATGTGAATGTAAACTGTGAACACCTCTAACATGCAGGCTGTTTGGATCCATGGCTCTAGCCTTGGCCTCTTCTCATGATGATCAGAAAAGGGTGGAAAATATTTATACTAACAGATTGTGAGCAGCTGTTTTAATGAAGCATTTATGTACTGGGCAAACTTTAAATTGCCCCAAAATGGGACACATGTGTTTTATAAAAACGGCATTATGAAGAATTGGGGAGTAAGAGATTCTGGATCCAGAAGGCTAATCCTCCTACACTTATTTATTTTAGTTAAGAGTTTATATGTTGGAAAGCAACAGTGTAGAAAAGCGTGGGGCTTTCCAGAATGCAACCCTGCTTCCACACTGAGGCAGTAGAGAATTAACCTTTCTGCACCCAGCACATTACCTCTGGATTCTACACACCAGCCTGTTTAAAAACATTTCCACGCCACTTTGAGCAAGAAAATCCTGATCAGATATGGAGGCCTTCCCATAGGAAGATGAGATTTAGAAAATAGTTATGTTGTGGGTTTGGATCCAAATCCAGGCTTTGAAATACTTCAGATATCTGCTTTCTTAGCATACAGTTAAAGGCAGGGAGACTGTCTCACAAAATCCTGGCATGCCAGATCCCAAAGGGCATTTCTTAGGCGGTCAGTTGCTTGTTGCCAGCGCAAGAGTGCTGGAAAACAAATTGAAGAGGAGTTTTGGGGCTAATATCCTCTTCATCTGCATGTCAGTTCTGTGTCAGGTAGGAATGCAAAATGCTGGGTTTGTAAAGATTTCCTCTTACCAGTCACCACTACCTTCTCAGGATCTTCAGAGTCTTTCATTCACAGAAATGGTGGTGGGAGCACAGGTAAAATGCCCCCAAAGCCCTACGCGCACTCGGGTTGCCAAGTAAAACTGGAGGCCCTGCCTAGAAAGTTGTTGAGAGCTAAACTTTGCTCACTTATTCAAATAGCATGTGGCCATGCTGATCTGGGGAGGTTGTCATGGTTATCCTGCCTCAGCTGATGTCATCTCCCTTTCTGTGGAAATAAGAGCTTTTCAGCTGACCAGTTCAGGGTAAAGCTGTTTAAAATGCTAAGGCAGCCAGAGCAGCTCACCGGGGTCTCCGATATCAGGGAACATATAAAAGCTGTGAATCAGATGGCGCTGCTAAATCATGGAGGAATTGATGGGGAAACTAGGCTGGACATGCTTGGATGGGGCAGACCCAGAGGTATTGTGGGTACACAATGGTGGCACTGAGGAGAGCGGCAGAGGCTGGGATCGCTGGGGAGCTAATTGAAGCAGTTGAATAGACAGAAGCAGAAAGGCAGTCAGGAATGTACAAAAGCATAGAAAAATGAACCACTAAGTTGTTTGCCTTGTGACTTGGGGATTTTAAACCAGCATAAGGCTGCTGAGTGATAAATGGCTTTGGGATGTTAAATGCCAGGTCTGAGGGTCTGTGGCTGGCATCTGTATGTCCAGTGTTTAAACCTTGCATGAATAATGTTACTTTGCTGGTGAGGAAGAACCATTTACAGCAGGCAGATCCTGACACCCTCTTTACATGAAGCGGTGCTGGGGTGGCTGTGCTGTGTGGCTGCTGGGGAGATAAGGGTGAACTGTGGGGACCAGCCCACCCACGAGCCAAGCAATGCTCACTGATGTGCAAAGAATGCTTGGGACCAAGAGCTCCTGATAAGATTCAGGAAAAGATGTGAGCAGGAGTCTTAAAAATTTGCTTCAGGAGATAGAATGAAAGTGGTGAGGGATGCAAGCATCAAATAGTTGAAGAGGCTACACCAAAAATCATGTGTTGGGTGTTGTGGCACCAGTTTATACAAGAAAAGCTGCTGGATCTGCTTCAGATGAGAAGGCCTTGGACAAATTATGGCAGAAACTGGATCTTGTGGTTCCTAGGTTTTTTTTAAATACTCATAGGTGGGTATGGAAATGTGTTGAGATGCAGTTCAGAGCTGAAGCAATCCAGCCAGGAGGATGCCTCATTGAGTGCTCTGAAGTCTGGTGAGGGTTGAGGAAAGTTTGTTGCATTTTGGAGTGTTGGTGAGTCTCTGCAAACTACAGAATTGGTAGTGGCTCAGTATCCTTCCGAAGCCTATTCCTGTATCAGATGGGGTTGAAATGGGCCATGAGGTTCAACAGCTTCAGAGGTAAAGTGGAGAGGAAGGGACAAAGAACTAGGCTGTGCTGCTGTATGACTCCCTTTGTTAGGAATCCTGGCTGTAAAAAATAACAATCCTACTCATCATTTTACAAATGCTTTTACAAGCACTTAAACATGGGATGTTAATGTTGAGTGTTGACCAAAATGCTCTGAGCTTGAAAGCTTCATTAATCTGGATGAAAACATGTAAGATGATCAGATCAGCTGAACTCACAGGCACAGCACGCTGTAAACCCATCACTTGGTGTCACACCAGTGTCAATGGCAGAAGAATATGCTTTGGGCTCTCTTTTTTTTTTTTTTTTTTCCTTTTTTTCTTTTTTCTCTCCTGTTATGACCGGAGGCCTGTGGCTAAACTTACTCTTTGAGACTGGGAGATCTTTTTTCTGGTAAGGAAAAAATAATGGAGATCCAGCCCCTGGAGGAAACCCGATCAGAGAGACACTGACTTACACACACACTCCAGGTCTATTGATCTCCCCCATCCCCTCTGCCCTCTCTGTCTGTGGGTTACAGAAACAATGTCTGTCAGCAGCAACTCTGCTTTCTGGGCTGCTCATTAACGCTCTGGCAGAAGGGAGCCTGCTCTCCCTTTTCAGGGTCCCAAGACCCACAGCAGACTTAACAAACGAGAGACAACACCTCCAGGAACTCCCCATTTGTAGCCAAAGCCTGATGTTTTCTTAAAGAATACAGTGTCAGGACTCTGCAGTTGTGCAAGGGTTGCAAATCTAATGAGAAACACAGGAATTTACTATTCCAACCTGATGCTTGAGCAAGTACCAAATCTGTTTTGTTGCAGAAGCTCGGTGTGCAATATGCTGTCTGTCAACCTTTGTTTTATGACTTTGCACAGGAGAATGAATCATTTCAGCTACTGAGCAGACAAATACTGAGAAAATCTTATCCTACTGTGACAAATCCTGTGAGAAACCAGATTTCTTTGGCTTTCTTTACCCCTAAACTGAAAGACTGCTTTAGTGCCACTCCAAAGCACTTTCACCAAAATCTAACCCTGTGCTAATGGAGTCAGTAAGAAATTACAGCAGCTCCCTCTGTGGCTCTTCAAATTCCTGTAGGGAAGATGGGAACACTGTCCTGGGGACTTTAAATCATGGAGTAGAGAACTTTCAATCCATTTCCTCTTTCTGTGTGCCCCAAATATAAACTACTAAACATCTTTGCTCTGACTTCTTGCGTTGAACTGGGCTGCATCCAAGGGTCTGACAGGGTCCTCTCCAGCAATCTGCTCACACTTGTGCCTCAAAATAGAACACTGTAATTTTGTTTATTTGCAGGCAGCTCATCCAGCCCCTTCAATTCACACGCTTCTGCTATGCATTAATAACTTACTCTTGATTGTAGACTAGCCATAGTGCTGGTGTATCTTCCAAGGGTTGGAGGGGCTTATTTCAGGAATGCAGTTGTGAGTCCCAAAAAGCAACGTATCATAAAGCCCTTGGAGAAATTCAGCATAGCTTTTGAGTAGAGTAACATGTTGTTAATTTCTATTCTCTGCATCATCCAGATGCTTCAGAAAAGCTCCCACTCTTCATTCCCAAGTTCTTTGCTTCATCTGTATCCTTTTGTGCTTGTGGATGTTACACATCTGCAGAGGTGATGCTTCTGGGGGCTTATTTGCTTTGCCAGAGCTCAGCACCCAGTGCAGCAGTTGTCAGTCTTGCTCTCAAGTTCCTTCCCCATTTGTTTTAATGTAGGACATCCCAAGGAGAAGTCAGCAGAAAGAGATCTGCAGTACACAGGTCCAGTGTGGTACTTGAGCTGTGCACAGCATTCCCTCTAAGTTCACGCCAAAGCACACTCACTGCAACATTTCCCAGCAGCACAGACACTGGGATGGGGATGGGGTGAGACTGAAGGAGGCTCACCATGCTTTGCTGGAAACTGTGAGCCATGTTTCCATTGCCAGGCTCAGGCTCAAGTTTGGATTCCATGCTAATACCTTAAAGGCTGAAAGTCCACAGAGCAAATCTGGAATCAGTTTGGTGTGGGCCATTTGGTTTTAAGTAGAAACCAGGCATAACTCCAAGCTGTGCACCAAACTTTTCTGGTTTTTGATCTCACCCAAACAAGCAAGAACTGAGAAGGTGTCACAGTGGAACTCTGTGAGCCTAAACCTTAGTACAGCCTGCATCTTCCCTGGCATCTTTCCATGGTTAATCATGTGGTGTCTTCACGTTGTAACTGGGGATTCAGATGGATCACAGAGTTTTAGACAGCATTAAGTGGAGATTGGCCTGGGGGCTTTGAGAAGGTGAAAGATTCTCTGGACCTGTACTGAGACCCTTAACGCTTGGCTCCTGCTGCCAGAAACTCATTCTGATACAGTATTTTGTCTGGCTTTCTGTTTGGAAAACTGCTCCTGGCTGCATTTCCTTTGCTACCCCTTTGGAAGGAATATTGGATGATCTCCCCACTGGCTATACACTTAGAAATTCCTGCTAGTGATTCTGCTTTCATTTGCCTAAAATATTCCAATTAGATATAATCAGTGACTTGGCATAGCATGGCTTTTGGAAACTCTACTCCCTCTGCCTAGGCTCCTCTTCACAGCATTTCCTAATTGGTGTGAAATGTCTCTCCTTGCCCTGCAACCTGTGTCAAACTTGCTCTTCTATGAATTGCTGTGCTGTGTCCCTAGACCTTGTTAAGCCAGAAGAATGTGGGCTCCTTTCAGTGCTTTGGGGGCTCCCCTGAGCTTCCAAAGGCATCTCCTGTTTCAGCATCTGGCCTTCTCGTAGAGGAATCACATATATGTTCTCCTGACCTGCTGCCTTGTTAAGCTGAAGGTTCATTAACCTGTAGGAAGTGTTTTTGGTGTAAGTTGCTACTTCTTGATTCTTGTACCCACTGGAGAAGTGCAGTCTGCTCTATCTGTTAATCTATCCTATTCCTCCTGTGTGAAAACAAACTCGGTTACTGTAGGTAGTTCTATCCTTCCCCATGCCAACGTTCCTGTGCTCTTTTCCCTGGCTGGCTGTGGAGCTTCTTGTTGGGATTTTTTGATTTCCCACTTGCATGCTTTCTTAGAGCTGTGGAGCAAATGGTTTACTCCCAGCAAAGTTGACTTTGTTTCTGATTTTTCTGGAGTGGATGTGAGCCAAGATCCCACACAGGCTTTAGCTGCCTAATTTGTCACTGATTTCAGCATGATGACATGGTCTCCTTAGTGCTTGTGCAACTGGCATCAGAAACAGGGTGCTGGCAGGTCACCCCAGGACTGTCCTATGTCCCCACTCTGCCACTGCTGAGCTGTCTGACTGTGGGCAAGTCACAAGGCTGGATGGGGAATACTGGAAGTCATTATTTTCCTCCAGAAAACTTTGCCCACAGAGTTTCAGACATCAAAGATGAGGCCTTGAGGCATGATTATAATCTCAGTAAATAAACAACCACAGGAATAATTTGGGTGTACAGTGTGCTGTTGTGGAGCAGTCACAGTGCGTTCATGCTACCAATGAAGGGGAAAATAGCTGAAAGGGGGTTTTTTGTTTGTTTTCCGGGGGGTTTACTGCTGTTCAAATGTCTGAGTGAGTGCCTCTGAGCGAGGCTGTGCACAAGTCCCACTGCCATTGCTCACCATCCTCCTACATCAACTGGATGCTTCTGAGGAAGAGGAAAGAAATCTCTTGGCAGCAACTACTGAGTAACCTATACTTAAGGAAATTATTATTTCTTAATCCCTTAAAGGTTGGTTCATGGCTTAAAGGCTGGAGCATTTCTAACCCTGGCAAATAACAGCACCTAAGTTACATCAGGTTGGCTGACATCTTGACAAATGCAAATCCTTCTTTGATTTCCAAGAAGCAATGGATCTGGAGAAAACCATGTAGAATCATAGAATGGTAAGGTTGGAAGGGACCTCAAAGCTCAGCCAGTTCCAACCCCCTGCCATAGGCAGGGACACCTCCCACTAGCACAGGTCACTCAAGGCCTCCTCCAACCTGGCCTTGAACACCTTCAGGGAAGGAGCAGCCACAACCTCCCTGGGCAACCTGTGCCAGTGTCTCACCACCCTCACTGGAAAGAACTTCTTCCTAACATCCAGTTTCAATCTTCCCTCTGCCAGTTCTAACCCATTGCCCCTTGTCCTGTCATTGCAAGACCTTGTCAGTAGTCCCTCCCCAGCCTTTCTGTAGCCCCCTTCAGATACTGGAAGGCTACTCTAAGGTCTCCTGGAAGCCTTCTCTTCTCCAGGCTGCAGAGCCCCAACTCTTGTAGCCTGTCCTCAGAGCTGCTGCAGCCCTCTGAGTGTCTTTGTGGCCTCCTCTGGACCCACTCCAACAGTTCCATGTCCTTCCTGTGCTGGGGGCTCCAGAACTGCACACAGTACTCCAGGTGGGGTCTGAGCAGATCGTCTGGTTGTTGCATAAGGAGCTGTGTAAGAAGGTGTTGTGGCAGCAAGCAGGATGCTGGGTAGATGCTAAGTGGTGTTTAGGACTTGTTTGCTGACAGGAGTGAAGATCAGCATGAGATAGGCTGGTGTTGCAACACCATGTGGCACAGCAACAGTGCTCCTACAACAGGAGATCTGGAATGGTAGCAGCTCTAAAACTCACACCTACAACTCTTTTGTCTCTGATCCTTCTCTAAAGCAGCCTGTACATCAGTTTTGTTTTTTTCCTGTGAAGTGAATGTGTTCAGAGCACTTATGCCAGGGCACACTAGGCTCAGTGCAACATGAGCACTAATTTAGTGCTGATGGAGCTAGGGCAGAGGTTGGTGCTGCAAGTTAAATATGACTCAGTAGTCACAAAGTACACTGGAGATTAAAAACCCTCATGAGATAGGTGCTCTGTAATTAATACTCCTCCAAGTCTCTCTTGTTATCAAGCCAGCCAGTGCCTCAGCAGTGCCTTTACTAGGCTGCCACCTCAAGGACATACTCTGCCATAGTGCCATGTCTGAGCATCCCTGGCATCCAATTCATGGGCAACCCTGGGCCCGTGGTCTCAATCAGGTGATCTGTTATTTGTGCAAAGAGAAGCAAGGGACGTTCAGAGGTTTCTCTTCCTTTCCTCCTGCCACAAACCCACAGCAACTTTTCTGTCACCACCTTTCAAGCAAGCTACTGCAGATCCTGTCTCACCAGCCTTCAGAAGACCAAGTCCCACAGGAACTCCTTGGGGGAACAAATGCAGTGCTGAGCAGTAGGTATTTGCAGGACAACACCTTGAATAAAACCCAGAGACCACTGCTACTTATTCTAACCTTTGTCTTCTGCTGTTGTGATATATCAGACTTCTTTTCAGTGTCAGAGATTTAAGGGAGAATCCTTGCTATTCTCCTCTCTGTTCTGGGCAAGACTGAGCTCAACTGCAAGTAGAAAAAAAAACAAACTCACACTGGAAAATACTGGGCTGAATCTGAAGCAGGTTGTTGGTCAAAGTATTCACCCTTCTGTTTATAATGTACATCTTTAGAGGGCAGCAGGAGAATCAGTGAACTTCAACAGGGTCACTGTAGGTATTAGGCTCCAGTACAGAAAGAGAAGGTAGCTTTTGGCTTGCAGGGGTTGGTTGCACAGCTGGTTTAACAGCCTTCTATAACCTGCAGAGCAAATGTATTTGCTTTGGCTGTTGAACAGTCTGCACACTCCACTGAGAGCTTCAGCCCCATGCACGGTGGATTTATCTGCATTTGCTTCAAAGCCATGTCAGAGTCACAGCCAGTGGCTCCTCTTGCATCATTTCACCTCCATTTGTCCTACCAGGCAGTTAAATACACCTGGGTGCAAGGAGCCCCAGCAAGGTGCATGCCTACAGCTGACCCAGGGCGCTGGCTGTGATTCATCCTGATTTATGCACACCTCCCCCATTCTCTCTCCTTTCATTGCTCTTGGCTACACCTACAAAGAGATTGATGCGGGGCCGAGATACTCTAGTCCCAAAGTGCCAAAGACTCCAGAGATGCTGCTAGTGTGGTGGTGCTTGATATCTAGCACTGAAGTTGAAGTTTTGCAGCTGACGTGCATATGACTTCCCTGTCTGGACCACGTTGAACTTATCTGAGAAGCATCTGCTTGGTATATAGGAGCTCTTGTGCCTGCCTTGACTGGAAGGCTTGAGCTGACCAGTGGTCTCTTCCCATGTCCAATGGGAACTCCTCCAGCCCCATATCATGCTAACAGAGCTATGCTGTCCTGTGATGAGTGTTGTTTCTTTGCTCTTTTCTCTCTTCCTAACAAATCTATTGCTACCCTATTCACTGTTTTCCTGAGCATGCTGTGATATGGGTACCGAAGGCAGGAGGGATCAGTGCTGGGCTCCCTGTCTGCTGCCAAGTGTGAAAGCAAAACGAAGCACAGGCTGCACCAAGTGATGCTTCAGGTTGGGCTTGTGTGCAGCTTTCCAAGACAAACAGGAGCCTGCCCCCCCTTCTTCCCCTAAATTCCCAGCACATGACTCAGAGCAGGGTAGTGAACATTGAAGGAAAGTGCCAAACTCATTATTTAACTTGTCGGCTCAGTAAAAGGGTCTGATGCTGGTAGGAGGTTATGTTTTCATTGAGAAAGCCTTGGAGAAAATCAAACAAAAGCATCCTCCCCTCCTGTCCTGGGGACCTCGCTCAGTTCCAGACCGGGGCCAGGGCTGCTGACTCATCAAATGCACAGGTGCCTGCGAGCTGTCCCCCACGGCCAGCACCACCTTGCTGCCAGCCCTCTGGGGTGGGCTGTAAGCCTTGCCCCCTTTTTCAGTGCAGAGCTTATCCTGGATCACCTTATTCTTCTGGGTGCAGCTCAGCTGGTTTTGCAGTGTGTTGCAGTTGCATGCATCTGCTCTAGCACATAATTTGGCCTTGTGCCTCTCTTCTTTCCTTTTTCTGTACCACAGGAAGCAGCATTTATGAAATCCCTAATGATCCTGTCAGATTTCATACATTTCCTGTCTTGCTTTTTAAATGAAAGAGGAAAATACAGCACTTTTGACCTGAATTACTTTGGATTGTGTTTGCTGGATGTGGGATTAGTCACTGGTCTCCTTTGCCTCTCTTATCCGTGATGCCAGGATGACTGTGTCGACTTCCATGTCCTTATCAAAGTCCTGGCAACTTTAATGATTTCCTTAACACCCCTCCTTGCTCTCTGGCATTCAGGAGAAACTTGAGTTCTGGTTTTAAAAAGTTGCATGAGAAAATTGTTTTACCTTTTGGTGTCATAGAGAAAACCAGTTAAATATTTTTCACCTTGCAGACTAAATAGCAGAAGGGAAATGATAACTTAAATTCTGTTGCTTAAGATAAAACAGCCTTGATTTTTTTTTTTTAAGTATTTTTATTTTATTTTTTATGATAAACTAGATTGGGGTTTTTGTAAGTGTCTTAATTTGAGACTGTGGACCAGGGTTGCCCTCCTGCCCTGTGCACATGCCGAATTGCCTCATTGCTGGACACTGTCTGGTTTGACAGATCACTTACAGCATTGTTGAGGCCATAGTTTAATTTACTGGAGACTGTAAGAAGTCCTGAGAGCAGGATTTGAATCCTGCATTAATGCTGGCCTCAGTTTTTTTGCTGTTCAGTTAAGAAGGAGCAACCTAAGTGACAAACCTGCTTCCCTCTGCCAACACCCAAGGCTTTTGGGGGGTTTCCACCGGCAGCCTCCATATGCAAGGCACATGGGCCTGTAGCTGTGGTGGGAGGAAACTTCTCAAAGCCAAGGGCTGCAACAGTTTGCCTGTTCTGGATGGATGACTTTGTGTTACCACAATCTGTGCTCGTGCAAGGGACCACTTCCCACCAGTGCTCATGCTGACTTTACACTTTGCAGGGCATGCAGCAGAAGAGTGGGGTTTTTTTCTCCAAGAGCACTCTGTGGTGTGCATAAGAACAGCAAATTTTGGAACAGTTTTTGACAAAAGATAGGGCAGGTGACTCTTGTGTCCTTGTTACCTTGAACTTTCCCAACATCATTTCCTGCAGTGCTGGAAAACTTCAAAACGCAGACGTTGACTGCTGAGTTTAAAGAACTATTATTCCACCCTCTCCCTTTTTTTCTGCCTTTTTTTTTTTTTTTTTTTTTTCCTTCTTCAGAAGCCCTCTGTGTGTAACATTCCTATCCATAACTTTGTGAAATGTGGGGGCCAAGTGCCTGGAAATAATGTAACTAGCACAAGGCCAACTTCAGAGCTGACTTGCATGCAGCACTGCAAATAAAAGTAACTGCTGAAGTCATTGGAGCTTAACCTAACTGAAACCTAGTCTAAGCAAGCAGAGAAATACTCTAAAGAGGTATTAGTCTATAGCATTTATGAAATCATAATGCTATAACCAGGTGTGTCAGGCAAAGAAAAAAGCGACTGAGCGGTCCATTGAAAATGTTAGGCTCACTTTCTCCACCTAAAATAGGGAGCAAATGGCCAAGGACATCAGCAGTTAATCATGTTATTAAATCAGCTTCAGGAGGAGCTGGATGCAGTTTTGCAAGGGGAAGGAATCAGGAGAAGCAGCTGCGAACTGGATACTTTGCAGTCGAGATGAGGTAATGTGGCCAAATATGTGCCTCTGCAAATGAAGTTAGTGATTTATGGCCTTCAAAGACTTTCCTATGTCTGTGCAGTCTGAAGATTATTTTTACAGTTAGTAGAGTCTGGTTGGTGCTGGGATGACTTCTCCTGCTGCTGGTACTGCTGCAGCAGTGGAGGGGCAGCCATATCTGAAGCCCAGCACAGAGACTCTTTGATCAGGGTCTGTAGGATTCCCAGTGGCCCAGAGGAAGCCACAAGTGCAGTTATCAGGCACCCGAGCTGAGCTTGCATGAAGCAAGTTGGAAAGCAGCTGGACTGATATTGCTGTGTCTGACTTTATCAGTGGCCAAGAGTGGGAAGGCTCAAGGGAGTTACACTGAGTTCACCAGGCACATCTGCACTGGAAGTCTGGACCTCGGTCTACCTTGTGCTTGGTGCAGATGTTCCAGGTGGGGTGTCACAGAACCTTGCTGGGATATCATGGTGTGTATGTATAGGCTACTCTCTCTTTTAGCATCCTTAGGTGCCTATTTTTGTCTTCAGGATCAAGTGGAAGAATCTACTGGTGCTTGTCCAGCCTGCTTAGCTTCACTGAACTTGCCCCATGGTGCCTGGAGCCCCCAAAGTGCCCCAGCACAGGGAGTGAAAATTGCTTCTGGGCTTATCATGTGCCAGAGCAGGGGATGGCCTCTGTCTCAGACCATCAGAGCAGTGTCACTTGACTGCTTTCAAACCAACACTGGGCTACAGTGCTATGTGGAGCTCTGTGAGAACCCCACACATTGCTGTGCTTAACCTAATGTGTCTGGTGGGACAAAGGCTATAGGGCAAACTGGAGCAGCTTGTTTGGTCTCTGCTGACAGCACAGGCTGCAGTAACTAAGTACTGTGGGCCAGATATGAAATGGAGCACAACACTGCGCAGAATGGTGTTTAACACCCACTAGTGATGGGGAGGCACCAGGGCTGGGTTTCTAGTGTGGTTAACAGCTCTGGTTTCATACATACCTCTGACTGCTGCCATGCTCTGTGCTGTTAACCCTCATCTTGGTCTCACTGTGTCATCCTTTCCAGTGAGCTCCACCATCCTTGCTGGAGCTGGGCTCCTGCCATCCATCATGTCTGCTCCAGAAATGAGAGTGTTAAGGTGCAGGGTCTGTCTCCACCTCCAGTGAGGGGCTGGAGCAGAGCAAAGGAAATGGCTGTAGTCATTGTACTCATCCTCTGCACTAAGCAGAGGTCAACTAGTTTGGGTCTCAGCTTGTGTTTGCACCCTGTAAAGATGCAAAAAACTCTGCTTCTGTTGCTGCTTGTGCTCTCTAGTGTTGGGAAACATGCTCAGCACTGGAGAGTTACTCTTTAAGAAGCCTTTCAGCTAATTTCAGGCTTGAGTGAGATGAAAAGAGACTTCTGAGAAAGGAGCCAAAAAGGAGTGGGGGGAATAGAGAGAGAAATATTTGCTTTGAGACTCTGCTTTGAGAGATTTAAGGTTATCTGGGTTTGGAACATTTAAATTAAGGGAGAAGTCAAAGAAACAGAAGACGTCACCAGGACATTCTGAGGCAAGGCAGCTTCTTGACACGCACAGATCACTGCTGGCTTGAGATTAAGCCACTCTTAACTCAGAGACCAGAAGTCAAAAAACCACCAGTGCTCGGGTTTCTTACCAAGGGGTTTGGTTTGCACCCCTTATGTTTGGCAGGAGGTGCATTTTACTGGTCTTACACAACCCCATCTTTCCAGTGTCCCTGAGCTTCCCATCACACACAATCTCTTCCTTCCCTCCCCCTGCTGTGGCTGATGCCTTTGTTCCTCAGGTTTGAGATCTTGAGCACACAGGAATCTATAATTCAATCCTATTTCCAGTTCCTGATGGTTTCTTCAAGGCCTTTTCATTACACAGGAGTCAGCAACAGGTTTCTTCGTGGTTCTGACACTGCCAGCTGCTCTGTCCGCCTTGCCCTTGTCATCATCTGCCTGGCACTTTTGGGCTGCCTGGAACAATGCTGGAAAGCAGTGAGAAAATAGCAATAATCATGTTGGAGCTTTATTTTTCTTTCTTGTTTTGACAACCTCTGACAAGAATCTAGTTGAGAACAGAGGGTCTGTGGGAATGATTGAGGAGGGATTTTATTATTTTTTTTTTTTCTGTGTGGTGTTTTTAAGCTAAGATTTGCCAGGACAGCCACCCACCTGTTCAGACAAGGCTTCAATTGTGGTAGACAGTGGTGAACAACCAAGGATCTGTGTTCCACTCCAAGAGCTGCAGTTCCTGGGTTATTTTTAGCAGATTTGCACACCTCTGTTTATTTGCTCTCCCTGGTGCACATTCCTCAGTCCCTGCAACTTCCTCCATAACGCAGCCAAAGCTGGAGGCAGAGAGGAGCTCCCTGTGAGTGCACAGAAGAGGATTGAGCTTTATCCCAGTACCCACTGGCTGTAAATCACAGTTTTGGGCTTTACTTTAGGTGGTCCCTGAGAGTGATCTCCTTTCACAGTGACCACATCATGCCACCTCTCCTGTGCCTCCCTGGGTGGTTTTGGAGCTTATAGAGGCTGTATCTTCATCTGCTTTTCATTTCCTTGGATGCTGCTGGGCTATCAGCTTGTTTTGTCCTTAATGGCAAGTCACTGCTCCATGCAGTCTCCAGGACAAGGGAGGTGTTTAGTCTGCTGTGGGTTTTTTCTGTGCTCATAAAATAAGGGAGAGAGTAACTGATGTCTTAGGGGTGGAGGGAAGGGATTTATCAGTGCAGAAAATCGGACTGATCTGAAAGAATCTCATTAGATGTGGATGAATCCTTAAGCGGTAAAAATAATCAACCAGCTGAATAAAGCAAAATGCCTGTGGACCTGAGTGATGCTGTCAGAGCCTGGCTCTGTGTGGTCTCTTTTCTACAGTCCCCAAGAGCCTTGTCAGTGTTGGTATGCATCTCCTCAACATGTCTGTGAAATAGGAAAGGAATTTCTTATCCTTGTCATCAGAAAGTGCTGAGAAGCAGAGAGATTGCCACCTTCCTGCCTTGTGGGACAGGTTGGACTCTTCAGAGCTACCCCGGATCCAACAGTGTTGGCTTAGCTTCGCAGAGGAAAGTCCATTGCAAAGTGCAGGCTTTCAGTGTAGGAGCACTTGATGCCCAGAGACCATCCTTCCATTTCCTTCCATTACTGCTAACTTGCTACTTGGGTGGCTCTCTGCTCTTTGCCTCTGATCCATTGATACTCATTTGCACAGGTAAGAAGGTGTTGGACAACTCCATTTCCTTTCGCTCTTTTCTCTCTGGGTTTGTGTTAACCCAAGATCAAATGCATTTCCAGTGTGAGCCTGCACTCCTTACTCCTTGTGTTGAGATCTTTGGCTGGTGTACATGGTCACTTGGGAAGGTTTAGCAATTTGAGGATCAGCTTCGAAATATTCAGACTCATGAGTAGCAGCAAAACTGGCTCAGCTCTTCCCCATTTCCATCAGAACCAGCTCCACTCACAGGAATACAGCATACAGATTGGATCAGGATTTCTTTGGTGGCCTGAAATGTCTAATGATGCTCTTGCTATCAGAGCTGCTCTTTAGGAGGTGTATCCACTTGTCTCCCTGCAGCTTCATGTTGTCTGATGTGAAGGAAGATCTTAGAAACCAGTGTCTGGGGAACTGTCTGTAATGTTGGTCTCTGTATCACTCTGCACACCTCTGCCTGGAATTGCCCATCTCTTGCTGCTGTGCCACACAGTTCTCCGGGGTGATACCTGTGCCTGCAGTCAGGCTGGAGCATAGTGGGAATCTGACTGATGTGTGACAAACTCCAAAAGTGCTTCGGGATAAAGTTAGGACGTAAACCAACTGCCTAGGCTCAGCTTTGTTTGCAGGAAGGTTACAGGATGACTGAGATACTTCTATTGGAAATGTAATGCAGTCGTGCTGGCCGTGGCGTGCAGCTTTGTGCTGTGGGAGTATGTGAGGAAGAGAACTAGGTTTTGGTAGAGCACCTCACTTGTTTCTTGTCCTACCCAAGGCAAAAGCAGTTTTTTCTGAGCTGTCTGAGTCCTAAGTAGACTTTACATGTCTGCAGAGACATCCACTAACATTGCCCTTGTAGGCTGTTGTCTGTTTCCATAGAGGAGCTGATGACCTCTCACATCTCTCTCAACTGTCGGGTGGTGATTACTTGGTGGTTCAAAGCACAGTATCAGTAACTAAACATGAAATGACAACAGTGATCCTGACAGCCCTGAGATTAGCAGCACCTTTCCTCTTCTGCCTCCTACCACTTGCTGTGGAGCTGGAAAGAATAGGAGCAAATACTCCATACTGCTTTAATATGGTTTGACTGTGAAACTCTCCATGCTCTAACCAGCTTGTTGTATGTTAAACAAACAGGGAGACTCCTCCTTGTAGTGAAAGCAGAACCATTAATAACATTGTTTATAATGTGCTTATTTGCTGATTTGGAGGTCAAGCATGTTTGACATTCCTGCTGCTCAAAGGGGGCTCGCTTAGCAAGGACCTCTGCTTTACATCGGACACATCTCCTTTTTTGCAAACCACATCTGCATTTTCCTGAGAAATGTTTATGGTTTGGAAGTCACTGACATAATTTTAAACATCTGCTCAGCTCAAAAAGGGAGATTGTAATTGTTTTTGCCGTGGCCCTCTTAAGCCTCAGCTATTTCTCTCAATGTGCTGTGATTCATGTGTCACACTCTTGCTTACTTCAAGCATCTTGAAATGCACAAACAGCAATCACTTCAGATCCAGCAAAAGCAAACAGCTCAGCACCTGCTGCTTGCGTGGTGTCACTGTGACTTTAAAGCAGACTCTTCAAATTTTCATGTGTGTGAGTAGCCCAGCCTGGAGAGTGCAGGAGAAGGAGGCTTTGCCTTCAGCCCCCTGTGTCAAGCAAGTAAGGAAGACCTGGACGTGCACTGCCTAACTTCCTAGCTGCTTTGGAAGGAGCAACTGGGAGGCTGAGAAGGTCACACAGCAGGTGTTGTTTGGACTGGCCATCGGTTCTGTGGAAGCCTTCCAGCACTTTATCAATTATGGAGAGACTTTTCAATAACTGGAGTGTGGGTTTGAGTGCTGGTCTGTGCGGATGGCTTATCTCTGCTTGATGAGGTTAAGGGTATCTGCAACTTTGTCCTGGCTCAACAGAGCTGTGGATCAGTAAGAAGATGGCAGATGTTCAAAGCTTTGCTTTCTTAAGTCACTCCAGCAGCTGACAGCTGGGATATCTTCTGAAAACTGTGGCTGTGTTAGAGTGTTAAAAATGTACCTTTCTCTAATTTTTGTTTACTGTGCTTCACATTGCTTTATAGCTCTCTGTCAGCTGAACGGGCCTGCCTTATCATTCAGAGCCTGAAATGGAAGTAGAGCTTGATGCGATGATGTCTCTGGAAAATGGCTGGTAACAATGACATGAGTGATTTACAGAAGTAGTTTCTGCCTTCTGAAAACAACCAGCTCTTCTGCAGAGCACATCATCAGACAAGACAAGGGAAGTGGATGCATTATCAGTCTGTGAAATGAACTGGGCTGCTTCTCAAACATGAAAGTGGTACCCAAGGGATGCCAAAATGTATTTTGGTGAGAAGAGCAAACAACAAACTGCTCTTAGTGTAGAGAAAGCAGGCCAGGATTCAGAGCTGCACACCTACTGTCTCTAGAGAGAAACACCCACAAATCTGTGTCTCGGCATTCTGTGACAATTTTTTTCCCCAGCAAGAGTGGTCAGGCTTTGGAATGGGCTGCCCAGGGAGGTGGTTGAGTCACCAACTCTGGGTGTGTTTTAAAGTAATTTGGATGTGGTGCTTGGGGATATGGTTTAGGATAGAGTAGAGTTATCCATTGGACTTGGTGATCCTGAGGGTCTTTTCCAACCTGAATGTTTCTGTGGTTCTGTGATAGCAGGCAACTGTTGCCCCCTGCCCTCAGGAATGGAACAATTCCCTGTGGGATTGCACCAAAACATAAGTCTGGGGTTCTATGTCCTTTGGAAATCTGGCCCCTCTGATAGACAGTGTCCTCTAAAACTCCACCCATAAAGTCTGCCTTTGAAAGCATCTCTGTGGAAGTGGGCATGGAGTTGTTGGTCAGTTCATGTGTGTGTGCTGGCTGGGCAGGATGACAAACTGTCTGCCTTTCCTGAAGCACCAGGATTCAAGGGATTCCTTTTACCCAGCTGCTGGTTGGATTTTTGTGGTGGTGATGGTTTGGTTTGGGGTTTATTTTTTGCTTTTAATAAAAAGGTGTAGAGACTCTGTTTTGAAGACTTCCACTTGTGTCTTGCACATGGCTGATCCTGGTCAGCAGCATACAGACCTCTTTGGGGCTTGCACAGAGTGTGATCACAGGAGACCTGTTTCTTTATGAAACAGCTAAAACTAGAAGATGTTGTAGATTGTCATGGCAGGATTTCAAGCTCTAAATAGTATTTTAATTTTATTTTAATCCTAGTTCCCAAAGGAGAAAAAGATGGCACGCCCATGTGGGGCTGTGTGTGTTTGCGTGTGCTTGTTTACCCATCCATATTCACTCCTGCATGTTAGTTTTTGAACCCCTGGGGCAATTTCTGTAAAATCTGGCATTAAGGTTGTGGTCTCAAAGATTTTAAATCTCCAACTGTGTGGAAATGAGCAACTCAAGAGAGAAAAGCATTTTTATTAGTAGCTACAGAAGACTGGCATCTAAGTGCAACCTTTAGTAGACAGGAGAGAATCCAGGTAGGGGAATGCTGTGAATGCTCCAGCCACAGGAGGAGTTTCAATCCCAGCACATCCTTTATTGTGCACTGCAGAATCCCACCACAATGCAGAAATCCCCAGGAAACTACCCTGTGTTATTTCTGCTGCTTATAGACAAACTCATCTGGTCTGTTTGTTTATTTGTGTTTTTATTTGATTTTGTTTTTACAGGGAAGCCGCAGGGTATGACAATTTCAATGAGGGTTATATTGCTATAGGAAATGGTGAGAAAGGTCACAGAAATATCCCTCCCTTGGCAACTGCAGACCGTTAAAACCATGGCCAGGTCTCGCTCTGCTGAGCAGGGTGTTGAAGATGTGCAGAAACAAGGCGTGGGAATGTGGAGCAGTGTGCTGGGCAGCCCTCTTGGGAGGCAACAGGAGCGTCTGGGAGGTCAGTGCGGCCTGCCAGCACTCTGCTGTCCTGGATGCCTCTCCCCAGTTTCACATTCAGATGCTGTAGCTGATGCCATGCTGCTGCTCGTTCCCGTGAGGGTGCTGTGCTATAGGCAAATAGAGGCTGTAATTATATAGGATCATACAATATCCATGGTGGGATTCATCTCCCCAGGCCAGAGCTGTCTACAGGATATCCAAGACTAAGCTCTTTTGTGTAATAACTTTTTCTATTCAGAACAAATAGGCAATAATAGAGTAACCTCCTCCATGCAGACACTTCACAGGTGGGGGCCCATCCTCTGGGTATGATTGCTTTTCATCATGGATTTCAACACAGGTGAGGGCAACCTGTTTAGACTTGATGATCTCACTTACAGACAGCCTGTTAAGGGCAGGTGAATGCCATTCAAGCTGGTCTAGTCTGCAGTAGTTGTTTACTGGAAAAGAGGTGGTTTCATGCAGGGTTTTAGTCCACTTCTACCAACAAGCTGAGCTCAAGACTGAAACTAAGAAAAGGAACAGACATTGCCACCATCCAGCTGCTGTGAAATCCCCATGCCAGTTTGAAGCATCCAAGGTTAGGATGCTGCTAGGTGGACCCTAAGTCTGACCAGCTTCTGAAAATAAGATGTTAATAGCTTCTTGCACAGAAATTCTTGCCCTGGTGTTATGGTTTGGGAGTTCCCCGCTCCCCTCCGCCTCCGCTCTTATGAAATCACACAGACTGGACTCAGCCAGCTGGAAGTTAAGGAATGAAGCTATATATTCATATATATATGAAGCTTAGCACAATACACAAGCAGGTATTTACAACCTATTACAAATATGTACAGCTATATACAGAAATATACAAGTTAAAGGCAATACAGAAACATAATCCCCCTCTCAGAAATTAGAGTCCCCAGGAGAGACTCCCAACCACTCTTCCNACCTTATCCTAGGGCCTTACATGCAAGGTGAGTTTGGAGGATCAGCAAGGCGGGTTAGAAGCAGAATGATTAGTTGGGTTACACAAAAGCCCAGGGAGGAAACACAGACATCACAGACTCTCTTATCTATGTTTGTGTCCTCGCTTTTATACATCTCAGCAAACCTTTGAGTGAAGTAGACATCACCAGTGTTTTATTTTCACAGCCTATAATCTATTTTTTTTTTCATTTAAATATTCCCATTAGCCTCAAACCAGCACACCTGGTCATGGTTGTGCTCTGAGGGTGCTCATGTCCTGCTCAGTAAGGAGATTTACATATGTGTTTGATGCTGGCTGGCTAGTACCCCTGACTGTTTTAGCCCTCCTTGTAGAATCATAGAATGGTAAGGGTGGAAGGGAGCTCAAGGATCATCNCTTCTCTTCTCCAGGCTGCAGAGCCCCAACTCTTGTAGCCTGTCCTCATAGCAGAGCTGCTGCAGCCCTCTGAGCATCTTTGTGGCTCTCAGAAAAGAACAAAAACTAGAGGAGATGTTGGAAATCCAAACTGGTAAGGCATTTTCTGGTTACGTTGACAAATAATGATAATGTATTGATTTTTTTTTCCTTTGCTCTCTATTTGCTGAAGTTCTCAACATGACAGGGAGGCAGCTCCACTGCTGCCACTAATGGAGACCAGCTGATTCTCACAAGGGAAGCTTCTGCTTGGAATTATGATGCTGTTCTTGTGATTACATTAAGAGAATGTGGCAGCCTCCAAATGTCCTTTTGCCACTTCTCTCTGCATCTGCATATCCAAGGAGGGGTGGGGGTAGGTGCTTACTGTATGTATAGTCCCTCTTTTATGGGTACTCTTGCCCCAATCATAGATTCACTCTTTTTATTATTTTTGCACGCTGTAAAAGTTATGAAACTTAGAGAACGAAGCCAGCAACATGGCCTGTTTTAGGCAGAGATGCTTTTTAGACGTGGGGACTGGGGTGTTGGAAAGACTGACACTTGTTTTTGTCATAAAAATTGCTTTTGCTAACTGCAGTCTGACTCTGTAATACCTCCGCAAGATCCTTGGCAGTTCCAAATACCCTTTTGCTATGCTCGCTGCAATTGTTTATTTTATGGTGTCGACTACTTTGTATTGTTAGGACATCACTGCAAGCCAATATTTCACTTGGCAAAAATCTTTGAGTCACAAGCTCAGCCTCTCAGAATTTCCCACTGTGAGTGATCAGCGAACCCTAAGCACGCTCTGACATCTGCAAAGGACTTTTGGGCAAAAGAGGGGAATTAGCAAAGAGGTGATCTCAGCCACTTGCACTTTGCGTGCAGCACTTGGGGTAATTTAAAAATCATAAAGTGCTGCAAAATGGTGCTTGTGACTCCTCCCCAGTGTCTACAGCTGTGAAGTGCTAAGGCACGCCACTCGCTGCCTTGGTAAAGGCTGGGGGCAAAAGAGCAGTTGGGAATTGGAAATGAAAGCTTATGCCTTATTGAATGTGCCAGCTGTGAGGTGTGAATGCACACTCCCCACACACAGAGGCTCACAAACATCAGCTGGTGATTTTAGGGACAGAGGGGGATGGAGATGGATCTCATGGACATGGTCTTGTGAAGTCTGTCTTACTAAAAAGCACTGAAGCTCATCTGCAAAGTGATGGGTCAGGTGCCTCTGACAGGTAGAGGAATGAGCAGTTGAGATCTGGAAAGGGGATTTGCTGAATGCTGAGATGGCTCAAACTGTGTCATCACCGTGCCCTTAGAGCAATACTTTCTCCAACAAACTCTATTTTTATATTGCCTTGGCATCTTCTTTTTTTTCTTTTTTTTTTTTTTTCCCTGTCAAACTCTTGCATCTGTTCCCTCTGGGTGAGCCTTGTACCTATTATTCTGCAGAAAACCCACCATGTCCGGGTGAACTGGAGAAGAAACCTGTTGCAGTCAGTCACAAGACAAAGCTTGCTGTGGTCATTGTAGCCTAAACCCTAGCTACAGGAAAGCTCTACCCACCCCCAGCAGGCTGCCCCCCTTATAATGCTCCTGCTTGTGAGGAACACAAATGGTCACATTTCCTCCAGCTTCTCTGTTCCACGAAAGCTTCCTCTCTGTCTTTTTCTGCCCTGCCAAACTGGCCCACAGCCAGCAGTGATACCTGCAATGGTGCTGGAACAAGGTGCTGCTGTATCTGGATTCAGATGTTCCTCCAGCCGTAGGAAATCTCACAGATTTAACAGGGCTTGGCCAGGTAGCTGAGCTAGGTAGGCTTGAGGACTGAAGATAAAATCAGTCACCAGCTGACAAGTCCTAATTATGTAGGAACAAACTATCACAGCTCAGTTTTGTTAGTCAGAAGCAGGACTGAAGCCTGGACTGCCTGAGCAGCAGAGTGGGTTGTGTTTCATCCCAGGAGAGTTTTGAGGGTTGTCTTGGCGGAGCACAATGGAAAAAGCCTGGTCTGTGGCTGCCTTCGCAACTCTTGGCTGTGTGCATGACAGAGTTTGCCTTCTGGCCTTCCAGGCCTTTTCACCTTCATTAGCACAAACTCATTTTGGAGCTTGCTTTTTTTTTTTTTTTTTGTCTGCATGTGTGTGTGGTTTTCTTTCAGTCTCTTTCTGGCTTGTCTTGGTCCCCAAAGCCCACACTGATGGGAGCATCCAGCAGATAAGAAAATGGTGCGAGTTACGTTTTGCATCATGTATGGTTGGAATTTCAGTGCTGCAGGGTCAACTTTAAGTTATCCCTGGGGGTCTGGTTGTGTTTTATAAGCTGGAGGGCTTGGCTTGCAGCCTTTTGATTTTTCCAAATAGTATAAATCTATAGACCTTGGCCTTTGGCACAAAAAACCTCCCCACTTCGAAGTCAAGAGTAATTATTTTCCCAGAGCCAAGGTCAGCAGCTGGAGTCAAATAATGGGATGAAAAAGGTCACTCTTGTTTCTTTTCACATGATTTTTAAAATTATTTTTAAAAAGAAAATTTGCATCAACATCTGCCCCTCGCTCCCATGGCAGAGTTGCTTAACCCAGGTACAGCTCCCAGTGTCCTCCAAGCAGGCAGCAATTACCTCTGAAGCTGAACACCACTCAAGTAACAACCTGGAAAATCCACCCCTCCGCCGCCTTCTCCAGCTTCCTGACCAAATTTGGGAAAACTTGAGTTGAATTAGTCATAAATAAGGCTATAGCAAGACAAAAGCTCAGCACAGGTGTCACTACAATCCATGCTGGTGCCAGAATGGATGTTCTGCAACACTTGCTAGTTTTGTACCTCAACTAAAAGTTGCAGAAATGTAGGGAAGAAAATGAGGCCTGGTTTGGAAATCAACCTGGGGCAAGCCTTGTGTTCTGCTATTGTGTGACTTGCATCTACCCATCTAAGAGATCACAACCTGCTCCCTGCTCAGCAAGACCGCTTGGGTACATCTGAGTATGATGGGTTTGGAGATGTTTGGTGTTGACCTTCCTGGGATTTACACAATCACAGACTGGTGGGGCTTGAAAGTGACCTCTGGAGATCATCTAGTTCAACCCTCCTGCTAGCACAGGTACATCTCAATCAGGGTAAGTTGTGCTATAGGTCCCAGGCAGCTCTCCAGGTTGCTGTGGTGCAACACCGCATCAAGCCCACCCAGCTGTGCTGTCTCCTGGTGTGGGTGCTCTCTGCTATCCACATGTGCTGGGTCATGAGACTCAGATCCATCTGCAGTGACAAATGCATGGAAAGCCACACAGCTGGTATTCCCTCTGCCTAATAGTGGGTGTTTCCCTAAGATTTTTCAAATTATCCCTAAGATTTTCTGAATTCCAGTTTCCTTTTTATGGTCAGCTGGAAGCAATATGTTCATATCAACTGGAATCTTTCATTTTGGTACCCATTTTTTCAGGGGGAAATCTCTTTAGCAAGTAAGTTGCACTGAAAATTCCAACTTCAGCTTTAAAAAAGAAGCTAAATGTAAAAATAGAGGAATACTAAAATTCCTTCCCAAGAGAATTTGGAGGGATCCAGGTTCTCACTCAGGTTCTTTGAGGTGTACAGAGTTCCCTCACTAGCCATGGCACAGTGTGATGGGGCAGTCTCATACCTCCCTGCTTCTGCTGCTGCAGGTTTAGGAATGAGCCCCTGGACAACCTTTTCCATATGGCTCTGCAGAGAGGACTTGGGATAGAATCATAGAATGGTAAGGTTGGAAGGGACCTCAAAGCTCAGCCAGTTCCAACCCTCTGTCATAGGCAGGCACACCTCCCACTAGCACAGCTCACTCAAGGCCTCATCCAACCTGGCCTTGAACACCTCCAGGGAGGAAGCAGCCACAGCCTCCCTGGGCAACCTGTGCCAGTGTCTCACCACCCTCACTGCAAACAACTTCCTCCTAACATCCAGTCTAAATCTCCCCTCTGCCAGTTCAAACCCATTGGCCCTCATCCTGTCATTACAAGACCTTGTCAATAGTCCCTCCCCAGCCTTCCTGTAGCCCCCTTCAGATACTGGAAGGCTACTCTAAGGTCTCCTGGAAACCTTCTCTTCTCCAGGCTGCAGAGCTCCAACTCTCTCAGCCTATCCTCACAGCAGAGCTGCTGCAGCCCTCTGAGCATCTTTGTGGCCTCCTCTGGACCTGCTCCAAGAGTTCCATGTCCTTCCTGTGCTGGGGGCTCCAGAACTGTACACAGAACTCCAGATGGGGTCTGACAAGAGCAGAGTAAAGGGGGAGAATCCCCTCCCTTGCCCTGCTGGCCATGCTTCTCTTGCTGCAGCCTGAACACTGACGTGACTGACAGTTTGGAAGAGAAAAATGTGCATTGCATCTGTAGAGCCCATAGTTATATCTAGCATGATTTTCCTTCTTGGGACTGTGGAATTTATTAAGGATTATTATTTCAGGCATCCTTTCCTGATGCTACCGAAAGCTCATTAGCATGGAAAACAAACCCTGCTCTCTCTGAACATATGGATCTTGCTGGTCTGGACCAGCCTGTGTCAGATTGACACAACTCAAAAAACAGTAGGAACCCTTTGACCAATGTTCTGCTGCCAGAAATATTGAAGGTTAAAACAATTCTTGGCAGGGTCTCTCTCCCCTGCAGATCCTAGGTGTTCGATATGCTGATTCCAGCTCTGCCTTTGCTACCTTGGCCTCTTGTGTGGCCGTGAAGCAATTCATAGGAGAGGAAGAGAAGGGTGAAGGAAGAGCCACGGCCAAAGGGGACAGTCTGGGCTTCGGCCAGTGCACGTTTTCCTCTGCAGCCCCATGGCTCCTCACATTCTTGGCTTGGTACAGATTTAGCTGTGTCCTGGTGGTGCTGTGGGACTTAGGCCTTGAGGGTTTTTCCTGGGCTGAAGAGGGAGCTTTTATCATGAGCCTTCAGGCCAGAATGGGTCTCCTGGTTGTGCAAAAGGAGGAAAATTCCAACAAAAAACATACTGGACTACAGCAGTGAGATGTAAAAAAGGTCTCAATTGAAAAGCAGAGGGGATGGCTGAGGTGACAGGGATTGTTTTGCAATCCTAGGGACATCTTTGTTCCACACAGGTGTGCCTTTTCTTCCTCTCTGCATTATTTGTGTGTCACTATTATTTGTCTGTCAATATTGAAAGTACTATTTGTTATCTTTTCTACATAGTCCATGCATTTCCTCCTTCAGGTTCCTCAGTTCTGGTTGTATTTCCTGGTAAATGTTGCTTGTGTTCTGCTCCACTCCTGCTGAAACTGATCCCTGGGACTGCTCAGGGCAGCAGCCAAAAAGAGGGGCTCAAGGGGCTGAGTAACAGTTGATATGGCTGATATCCCTTGGAGACTTTAGTGCCTTGAGTAATTCCCTACTGCTTTCTCTGTCTCAATCCCAAATTTGTTAAATAATGAAAATAACTTCCCCCTTCTAAGAATGAACACTGTCAGGTGATCAGCTTCACTATGAATTTTAGATGAACAGGCCTATTTTCAGGAAGCAGCCTGGTTCTTGGCTGGTGTAAATCAGTCTTTGCAGTCACAGCTGTGTTCCACCAGCTGGAGATGTGTCCCTGCATGTCCTCTTTGCAGCTTTACACATGGGCAGGTCATTTTGTAAAGTATGTATACAGTTTTCAAATGAATCTTTATGTAGAGAGCTTTCAGGCCAACAGATACATCATGTTCAAGTTTAACACTTAATAAAACTTGCCCTCTTCAAAGCAATTTCTGAGGGTTGCCCAATCAAGCCTCAAACCCCCTGCCAGGCAGCAAACTAAGTTTCCTTAGCCTCATCTTTCATAGCAGCCAACCAATGCTGGGGTTAAAGCTGGCAGCTTGGAGCTTCTGGGTGCCTTCAGTTTTTGTTCCTATCATCTGATGTACCAAGGGTGCTGTCATCATGAAGCAATGCTCGTTGAGTGCCTGCTCTTCAGCTTGTGCTGAGAAGTGGGAAGGAGGGCAACAGCAAAGCTGAGGAAGGAAAGGTAATTTGGGTGATGGCTGCTGGTGAGCCGCACAGTTGCTGTCATTTGTCCAACAGCACTGTGGGTTCCCAGCTCACCTCAGTCCTGCCAGATCCACTGGGGTAGGACCACTGTATTTCACAGAGTTGTTTCAGTTGGAAAAGACCTCCAAGATTGAGTCCAGCTATCAATGTAACACCACTGTGGCCATCAAATCATGTTGCAGACTGCCACAGCCAGGTGCTTTTTGAACACAAAAACACTTGGAGATCTTTGGATATTCCCCCCCCCCCCCACCC
>VWYK01095123.1:112442-133838 GCA_013399775.1 Semnornis frantzii
TCCCCCCCTTCACTGGGTATTGCACTTTGAGCTCCTTACTGGAATTCCTGGTTATCAGATGAGGATCCATCACCCAAGGGAGCAAGGCCAACTGTTTGCCCAATTGTTTCTCCATTGCTCTGCACCTGGTGTTGTCATTCCTGCCTGTCCTGAGTGGGTGTATAATAATTCCCACTCACATTTCACAGGCATCCTGGATGGGTAAATAAGGTGAGGGCTGGGATGAACATACCTTCCTGCACAGCTTATACCAATGCTTCATACCCATGGGTCATTCCCTACCCAGATACCCACAGAGTTTCGCTCTTGGTCTAAGTGGTGTTACCAAGTCATGCAGAAAAGATTCCAGCAAACATACAGCAAGGGAGCAGCTCTCCCTTGCGTTTCCAACAGCCTGATGAGGCATAGCTTTATCTAAAGGGCTGAACAGGATATGTATTTTCCACATAAAGGTGTCAATGAGTTTTGTTAAGGCTGCCCAAGGTGGGCTTGTTTGCAGGTATAAGCCACTCCAAACCAAGCAGGCCACCAAAGTCTTTTTGTTTTACACTGCGTGTACTTGATGCGATCCATCCCTCACTTATCTCACTTGTTGGTAATGTTTCTTGAGGAGGAAAAAAGTTTGCACAGAGTTTATCTCCCGTGCATGATTGCTTCTGATTTCATTCACACCTGTGTTGTACTAGCTGAAGTGGAAATGGGATGTGGATGGGCTCTGAAGAGAGGTGACTGCAAGGTCTGTGCAAAGCCCCAGCCCTGGCTGAGCCATCTTGGCACCAGCTGGTGCCTGTGGATTTTGGTGGTGTAGGTGTGGAGCTCACATTCCAGTAGGCAAAGTGTGGCATCTGAGGAAACTGGTGGTGGTAAGGGAGGAGATGGGACTGAGAAAACCTGAGCTGTGCCAGCAAAACAGTGAGTGTCTATTTTATTTTTTTATAAAGTGACAAAAACCAAAGTTAACTATGGGAAGAAGGTGCAGATTCCAAAGATGACAGCTTGTCAGAGAGCAGGGCCCAAGCACAGGCTAAATCAGATGGGTCTTCAATCATTAAAGCCACTGATTAAATACAGGACACAGGACCTGGTGTCCAGGGGAGGCTACTGGCCAGGTTTGAGCCATCCTGGTGCTAGCAGCCAGAAAAGGCCTGTTTCAGGTTACAGATATCAGGGGGTTATATTCAGGGAAGTGCCAGGGTCACTTGCACTGAGTTAACAGGAGTGAACAATTACCTGAACAGGAGTTCAGTGTAGCATTGGCTCTGATAGCAGCATCTCTTTGAAATAAAACCAGTGGGGTTGGGTTGGGTTTAGTTTGGTTTGGTGTTTTTATTTATTTATTTATTTATTTATTTTAATCTTTTCCCCCACCCTGTGCTGTCAGTGGAAGCTTGCAGGGCAAATTTATCTGTCCACTGGTAGAATCTTAATTTTAGATACCAGTAAAAGTTGATTTCTCACAGGACCATCTCTTCCTCCCTCATTAATATTGAAATAAATTTTCCTACGACAGAAAGGTCAGAAGAACTGTGTAAAAGGCAAACATTGAACTGGAAGGACAGGAAGAAATGGTGCCACCCAAAAATAAAGCCTAATGACTTTGGGGTTTTGGCCCCATTTAAATGAGTGGTAAAATTTGCATCAGCTTCAGCTGAGCTGAGCTAACCTTTAATCTGTTATAGATCATAAGCCTTTGGTGCTTATAATGTGAGTAGTGTGAGTATGGGTTCCTAGGCTTCAGGCAAATCTGATCCTAGGTTGGGTCATAGCTGCCTTACTGAAGTCAATTGCAAAAGTCAGATTGGCTTCAGTGCAACCAGGTTTGGGCCCTGAGGCAGTCTTAGCCTTTTAGTCAGTCGAGATCAAGTGTTACATGAATCCAATACCTGATGAATCACCTCTTAGGATATCATTTTTCCCACTGCAGGGAAAGGTACACACCTGACAACCCAATAAGATCCTACCTTCTTTAACTACTAACAAACTAATCCAACTAAATCTTCTGACAGCAGACATCTGAAAGACACTAGAAACTGTCGTGCCATGAGCATGGCAATATGCTGTGAAAATAGCTTTACACCAAAATGCTGCTTTATCACAGCAGTTGCTATAGTTTCTGGTTCTGGCAGAGGTTCCCTCTCCATAAACCCTGGCTTTAAAGGGGAGTGTTGCAAGTCAGCTGTTGTGATTCCCATTAGGCTGAAACTTGGCACCATGACATCCTTACTTTAAACTCATCCCCTGCAGGTCTTCTGAGTTTTCTCAAAGTGCATGTGCATGGCTCATGTGCATGGCCCTAAAAGGCTCCTTTCTGGGTTATGGGCAGCAGAGTCTTACTGCAAGGCAGGAGCAGCCAAGGGCAGGAGCACCTCAGTGTAGGCACAGCCATGTGAGCTGGAATTGCAGCATGAAGGTCAACTTCTTTATTGCTATCTCCCTCTGCTCTGTATATTACATTTTGCTCTTTCCAAGGTGACAAGGTAAAAAATGAGAAAACCCATATGTGTTCCTGGATTTCTGCTCCTATGTACTACTTCCATCTGTCCTGAGCAGTGAAATGTGGAAGCTGCAGGGGGAGTGCAAAGAGAGTCTTTACCAGCCAGATCTCTGCTTGGTTTGAGTGTGCCATGCCCCACAGCAGTAGGAAAGAAAGTGGGTGCAGAGAAATTCCCCCCTCTGCCACCACAGGGACAGCCAGGAAGAAACTCAGCATGAAGTGCTGGCAAATTCTCTACCTCCTGTGAGCTGTGCAGAGGAGCAGTGCTGGCCTCTCAGGCAGAAGGCAGATGTTCTCTTGGGGCTTATTTGGGAGGACTGGAGGCCAAGGCATAGACAAGATGGGCAAATTTTTTCATTTCCTGACAACAGTTTGCAGTCATATTTGATTAGCAAGAAGCAAGTAGGGTTTTTTCCCCAGTTAGCATGAAGCAAGCCCTGAGTAGAAACAGCCCACTTGGAGGTCAGTGTTTCTTGTAAAGGCAAAGATATGTCACTGCAAGATGTCAGGTAAACTAAAGCGTAGAAGTGAGTGATTTGTTTGGGGTCACTGTACAGCAGAGCTAGGCAGAAAGGGCACTTGCTTGTGCCATGATCTGTGCTGTTAGCTTGGGTCCTGTACACAGCCAGGCTCATTCTCATACCAAACATCAGGGTCTGTAGGGCTGCAGAAAGCTGCTGGTGACAGAGGGACCAGGCAGCATCTTTTGGTGAGATGTCCATCCACACACAGCTCCTGGGAATCAGCAGCTCAGAGAGGCTCAGGACAGATTTTGCAATGTCAGAACTGTAGAGAGGGGAAGAGGCAGGAAGCTCTTAAGGCTTTTTTTTTTTTNAAAAAAAGCCTTATCTATCCCCTGGTGCCTCTGATCCCACATTATGTCAATACCCAGGAATCATCCATGCCACACAGGTGATGCCATGGGATACACGTGTTGGGGGGACAACCCTGTGGCAGACAGGTCACTCAGCAGGTTCCTCTTTGAAGTTTAGGTGAGATTTTGATTTCTAAATTCTCATTTTCTTTTCTTTTTCTTTGTCCTGCCTTGCTGGGACAAATGCACTCCTGTTGTTTTGGAGCCAGCTGTGCTTTATACAAACCAGATGCCCGTTGCAGACAGCTGTCAGGTGTTACGGCACTGGGCAGGACATGGCATGAATCATCTGCGATGGAGAGATAGGTTTGGGAAAGCTGAAGCCCAGCTCCAGCCAAGTGCTCTTCCCTCAGCAGCACTGGTCCCCACTAAGACACCAAGGTCTGTTTCTGCAGCATCTCCCAAGGCTTCCCGAGGTGGGACCCATCTGACCCTGACACAACTGTGCAGTTGCTGACTTGGGGGAAAGATACTTTCAGAAAAAGGGAGTGCAAGGAACACTTCTGGAAAGAAATGTGAGATGGCCTGTGGAGATCACAGCTTCCCCGTTGCTCCTGCAGAGCCCCAGGTGGGCAGGGGTGATGAGATGTCTTCCTCTCCCATCTAAGCCAGGGTTTGCTTAGGAAAAATGAACCATGTGCCCTGGTCCTCAAAACCAACTCGTTTCCTTGTGGGTTTCTGTGTGCTGCAGTTGCATTTTGCAGACATCTGGATTCAATAACCCAGTTGATACAGCCCATAAAATTAGAAACCAAACACTGTGGAAGACAGAGGTCAGCGAGTGATTCATCTCGATTTAATGCGCTGGGCCTGGAGTGCTCCATGACTCAGGATGGGGCTTTGTGGGGCCCTGGGGGTGCAGTGGGGCAGCCCCCTGCCCACAGCTCCCTCTGCTCCATGAGGAGAGGTGGGAAAGCAGGGGGAGGAGTCCATCTCCTCCAGCATTGTCCTGACCTTGGAAGGAGAGACCTGGCACCTCCTGGCTCTGGGCATCTCTGAGGCCTGCAGAGGCAGCGCTGTGCATCCCTTAGTGAGAAGCTCATCAAGGACTTGGAAAAATGGGGCTTGTTTCCACAAACTTCTTGTGTAATGAGGGCCACATCCCTACTTTCCTTCTGGCCTACTGCTGTGGTCTTAAAACCAGAACTTGAGTGTGCTGAAAGTCCCATTTTGGGTGGAGAAGTCTCCACATGTGTGTTAGCTTATTCCTGCGATGCTGGACAGCAAGGCTGAGCTGCAGCCTGCCATCAGTTTTTCCTCTTCTTACAATGTTCTCCAATCACCTGAGAATCTGTGCCATCATCCCTGAGAAGTAGGAGGTGGCTGCAGTGTCCTAGAGTGTACCCTGATTTCTTCCCTAGCTGGTCAAGGTCACAGCTAGAGTCTGACAGGTCACTCACTGCCAGCTGGCACCAGCACTTGGTGCCCTGAGCCTTGCTATGGGCAACTCCTTGCCCCAGTGGCTCTAGGTCACCATTGCCTTCTGCTGGGTTTGGGGAGGTGAGAAGTCCACGTTATGCAGTGCTCTGTTACTCCTCTTTCTCTGCTGAGTAGAGGTGGAGGTGATTGCTTGTTCTGCAGTGTGGCAGCCCTAGACCTGATCAGAGACAAGGGACAAGTGTGGGTCAGACTGCACATGGTGGAGTTCACACACTTGAATGCATTAAAATGGAGAATTTAAGAGAAGGGGAAGTGATGGAAGAGATGAGAGAGGAGAGCACAGATTCAGACTGGACTGCTGAGCAAAACCTCAGAAAGCCCATGGAGGGACACCCTTGTGTCTGTAAGCATGCTGCAGGTTGGGGTGTGCAGGCTGCTGAGTGCACTCATTGCCCTGTGCTTACCTGAGTTTCTAGTGGCACTTGCTCACTTGGTGCTCTCTCTGCAGCCAGGAGCAAGACACTTGCATATCTGTGAGGTGACAGCATGCAACCCGCTGTCTCCAGAACACAAAGGCAGGAGGGAGGATTGTTTTCATCATTGTAAGGGTGGGTCCTGACTCACACAGGGATGCTGCATGATGGAGGAGCGATTTCAAAGTCAGGAGGAGAGCCAGGGCCTGAATCCTGCCAATGGACTTCACCTGCAGGGCTCTAAAGACTTTCAGAGAGTGCTTGCTGCAGCGAGATGTCCCTTGTGATCTCGTCTGGCAGCTGCTTATACTGTGGTGTGTGTGACCTGGCTCTTGTAGGAAACACAAGACAGGGCAGTCAGAGTGGGCACTGCAGCTTGGGCTGGTGGCAGTGGCAATAGGTAATGATGTCACACCAGCTCTGGTCTGGGCCTTGGTGCCACTGCTTTGGTTCTTGTACAGCCTTGCAGCAATGGCGTTTGCTGATCTTGACCAGAAAGCAGAGGGCTTTAAGGCATCCACTGCAGGACATGGTCTAGACAAGAGGTTTTATTATAACTATTTTTATCTTAATAGTTCTTCTATTTTAATTCCCACCCTTGACCTCAACACACTGAGACCACCAGTCCTGTTAGGATGAAACTGTGTTTTTCTACCACTCTGTAGCCAGGAAGATAATCTGTGGAGCCACTTCCTGGGCAGTTTTTGGGGCGGATAATATCTGCGGTTTCTCTTGTGTTTGCACAAGTATTTATATCTGCGAACATATGGAGCAGCTCTCAGCCCCTGGTATTGCAGAGCAGCATCTTGTATTTCCAAGCTCTGATGACTTGGAGATGCTTCCTCCCCGAAAACCAGGTGAAGCTGTTAATCTGTCACACGTGGCCTGCCAAATCCCTTGCTTTGCTGGGAGGGAGGTTGCTGACAACTGGCAGGGTTTATAAGTACCCAGATGCTCTGACAGAGTGGGGCTTTGCAGCTCCTGGCACTCCTCAGGGCTCTGAGGAGGAGGCACAGGCTACACTGCATGGGGTTTGCTTTCCCCAGCTGTGCCTGGGCTGGGTACTCTGGGGAAACCAAGCCTTGTGGCATTGTATGAGTGTGGTTTTAGCAGCAGTGGGAGATAATCTGATCCAGGAGGCAGCTGCCTTCACCCTACAGCATCGCTCCTGGTGTGAAGTCCCAAGGATGTTCCTTACTTTCATTTTCCTTGTTGCTGGTGTGAAGGGGACTCCTTAAGCCTAGTGTGAGGGATGGGATTTTTACAGGTTCCAGCACTGGATTGCCAGGGGAGGGTCTCGGGTTTTGCTGTGATGCTCTAGGCTGAACTTCAGCACATTGAGCTGGAACCTGAAGGTAGAGGCTCTGAGCTTCTACCATCTGATCACACATTTCAACACTGCATTGTCAGGTGCTGCAATAGGGCACTGGCATAGGTTGCCCAGAGAGGTTGTGGATGCCCCTCCCTGAAAGTGTTCAGGTCTGGACTGAATAAGGCTTTGAGCAACCTGGTCTAGTGGAAGGTATCCCTGCTTATGGTAGGGGTTAGAACTAGATGATCTTTAAGGTCCCTTCCAATCCAAACCATCCTATGAACAGCCCAGACCTCAGCCAAGAGGCTTGTGAGGGTGTAAAGTGTGCCCTGAAATTGCTGCACATGTGCCCAGCAGCTTGCCCATGCTGCAGGCTGTGCGTGGTCAGCATCATGCAGCTTCACAGAGACTGCTCTCGGTCACTGCTCTACCCAGTGTGGATCTTGCTCCTTTTAAGGTGAATTTTAATCCCATCTAACTTTGCTGAAGGCAAATTGATATTCCCTGAGGAAGCACAGGCAGGATCAAAGACCAGTAAGATCTTTTCTTTTGGAGAGTTTGGCTGGATTAGGCTAGGCTTTTATAAATATGCTCATCAAGTATATGACCTGTGTTTCATTCCAAGGGTATTTTATTAACTTTATTTTTTTTACTTGTCATGGCTTGAGTGTGGCTTGGCTGAATGACTTCAGGCTGTTAATAGCTTTGGCCCTGGTGCAAGCTTTTGCTGTTAACTAATTTGCAGTGTGTTTCTTTAATTATGAATGCTCTTAGTTTTTCACATCGTTGCAGTCTGTGTGGCAGATAGATCATTTTAGAAACCCTGTGCCTAGGCCACAAGGGATTTGTAAAGGCTGTGGCTCAGCTGGGAGCACAGGCACAGGCCACACAGGCATCCCAACATTTGCAGGCAGAGGACCAGACATGCATCGGGAACACCAAAAAGAAAAGTGATTTGTGTAGCTCTTAGCTAGAGGATAGAAACTCAATAGTGCTGAAAAATCACACCCAAGTGTGATCCCAAATGATGCAGCCAGAGCAGTCAGCTGCAGATGAAAACCCCTGTCTTTATCCCTCCCCAATATGGTTTGTGCTCTACATTGGGGTCTGAAAATGTTTCAGAACCCACAGAGCAATGTGGAGGATGAAGCACCTTGGCAGAGTGGCATCTGGAGTGGAAACACCCAGCCACAGGAGGAAAAACAAATTAAATAAAAGCTCTTTCTGTTTTCCTAATTGCTGGTGTTTAAAAGCAAAACACAAGCAAAAAAAATTCCTCAGAGGAGTTTGCGGTGGGACAGGAGCTTAGTTGTGTTGCACTGTAGCCCTGGCTGGGTTTTGTCACGCTGCTGCTGGTGCTTTTGGGGGGAACTGAAGCAAATCAGGCTGCCCCCTGCAAAGGGAAAGGCAAGTGCTGAAACAAAAGGCTGTGCTGCCCGCTCAGCGGGCTGGAGGAACCGTGGAGTCATGACTTAGTGCAGGAATCAGCCACGGAGGGACAGAGAAACTAATTAGACGAAATAAATTGTGTTACGGGGCTTGCCGGTGCCCGGGTGCAGAAAAGATTCAGGGGTGAGGAGTGCCCTTGCAGTGGGCAGCACTGAGGGCAGGGCATGCTCGTTCAGACATGCTCTCACAAGCCTGGGGCTGTCGGGATGATCTAGCTCACCGACACCAAGGACATGTTCATCAGAGCCCAGGGGAGGTGCTGCTGGGCTCTGGCAGGTTTAGTCTTGGGGTAACAAGAAAGCACTCAGGTGGAGGAGATGTTTGGCAGTCAGTAGGTCCGGCTCCCCTCCTCCTGTTGCATTTTCTGCATCCTAGCACCAACACCAAACAAGGTCAGGTGTGTCATGGTGGTGGTCTGTGGGTCATCTCCTGCATGGGCACCCAGCGGCTGTGATTCTGTGTTGTGGGTCTGGTTCGACAGAGCAGCCTGGGTGTGGAGCGCAGTAGGAGCTGCAGGCTTGTGAATCACACTTTGGCTGTAGCTGGCCAAGCCATGCATGCTCTGAAGCCACACAGCTCCGAGCTGAAACAACTGAAAGCTCTTCCAGTTTCCCTCACACACCCCTTCTCTCGCCTCCAGCTCCATAAGCAAAATGAGAGTTCAGGAGTTTCACACAGCATCCAGTTTCAGGCAAATGCTTTCTGTAAAGCTAGTTGAAAATATTCCTCTGTGCTGTTCCCACTGCCGTGAGACGGTTCGGGAGGTCAGGCCTGCGGTGCTGTTCCCGCGCATCCCTGGGACGGGCGCGGGGCAGCTGCCGCCCGGCACGCGATGCTGAGGAAGGTACTGAGTGGTTACAGCAGGAGCCAGGAGGTTTTGTCAGAGCCTCATAAACTTGCGGAGCTTTATGGCAACTGCTCAGCCCCAGAGAATAGCCATCCCAAAGAATTTACGATGCAAATATTCACCCCAGACTTTTCAGAGGCGAGTGTGAAATGACTTAAATCACTGGGGGATCTGCATCGCATGAGCTGGTTGGGATGTGTGGCTTCCTGTGAAAATGCTTTTGGCACAGCCTCTCTCCCTCTTCTCTCTAATCTTTGATGCCTACTTTGCTCAGCAAAGCCATGAGACTGCCTGGGATGGGAGCTGTCCCAGGGGATTCACATTGGACCCGATGCGGGGAGGCAATGGCTGATGCCTGTTTGGATGGGCTGAGTCCATCCTCTGGCTGCCAAGGGGACACCCTTCCTGGGAGCAGCCCCATCACTGCCCTTCCCCATGCTGGGTTTGGGTCTGCTTGGATGGGCTGAGTCCATCCTCGGGCTGCCAAGGGGACACCCTTCCTGGGAGCAGCCCCATCACTGCCCTTCCCCATGCTGGGTTTGGGTCTGCTTGGATGGGCTGAGTCCATCCTCTGGCTACCAAGGGGACACCCTTCCTGGGAGCAGCCCTATCACTGCCCTTCCCCATGCTGGGTTTGGGCATACGGACAAAGTGCTGCGGCAGGAGCGAGGCTCCGTGCGAAGGCTCAGGTTTAGGAGCTAGGCATTGACTTTTGGTGAATTACCTTCATATTCTTAGTTCTCCGCTCACTTGTGAGTGTCACAACAAGAAAGCCTGGAAAGACGCCCAAACACACCAGAAAGGAATCTAATTTCTTTTCGAGGGAGTTGCTGCAGAAAAACATTTGAGTTATTTGCTAAGCTCTAATAATGATACTTTGCATTTGCATTGCAGCTTCCACCTAAGGGCATCTTGGCACAGCCGGTAATTAAACCTCCAATCCTTGTGAGGGACACAAAGCCCTTTTCTAACATTTGACAGACAGCTAAACTTTGGGCCAGGGTCAGATTAAGTGGCTTGCTCGGAGATGTACATTGAGTGTGCTGCAAATCCAAACTCAAACAAGAGCCTCACTCAGCCCAAAGAGACATTTGGGATTCTGGTCCCTCCGCTCTGCTCCAGTTGGCTTTTTGTAAGCCTCTGTCGTTTGATGGCAGCTCAGAGACATCCCTTCTTGGTATTAAAGGCAGGAAGGTCTTTTGTCGGGCTTAGGCAACAAGGAGACCTAATTGCAAATTCAATTTTGGCTTAGAAAATGCAGCTCGGGCTACATTACCTTAGCACCCAAAGAGTTATCTCTTAGGACTTTGCACCAGAACTATATTCATTCCAGGTCTGTTTTCTTTAGAGCTTTATGGTCAGTAATTAATGGTATAATTACACATGGACATAATGACGGCTCCTGACATGGCAATCAGTGTCACTCATTGTTCATTCCTGTTTCTTTATTTTGGAAGCTGAAAGCAGGCAGCTTTGGGACTTGCTCAGAGCTGGCTGCCCAGTTCCCAGTGAGGGAAGCCTCGTGCACCATGGTGTGCTGGCCTGCAAGGCACCAGCACCCCATGAAAGCCACATGTCCCTTTTTTCTGCTGGGAAGTTTTGTACTATTTCTTATTGTCCATCCTACTCAACAGCTGTCTTCATTCTTTGAGCAAATCCTGAAGGTGAAGACTTGGTGGGAATTCAGTAGAGTTGTCCCCCCCCCTCCCACCCCCCAAGCTGGTCAAACCTGAGCCTGGCAGAGCTGGCTGAACTAAGGGAACTTTGTGGGTTTTCTCTAGGCTGATTCTGAGGTCTCCACATTACCTCCCCTCTGTGAAGCTGAACATGAGTAGATCTACAAGGTGGGCTTGAGCGTGCTTTTGGGGGTTACAGCATGCAGGTACAGGCAAGCAAGGGCATGTGGGGGGCTCACGGGGCTCCCTCATAAGGAATCGTGCTTGGCAGTATATCAGGTAGTGCTGCTGCAGAGAGAATGAGATCTTGAACCTCTCCTCCGGTCACCTTCAACTGCCCCAGCCAGCAGTGGGGACATCCATGGTGAGCACAGATCTCCCTATCCCGGACTGTCGGGGAACAGGCAGACCCTGGAACATCTGGAGAAGTTATTTTAGGGCTTATCAACTGCGTTTTCTGCCCTAGGGATGGGGACTTCATTCTTGGATGTTCGTCCTACTTTGAAGTCCCACAGCCCCTCTCCGAGACCCTGTCCTTGCCCTGCCAGCAGAGCAGCCAGCGCCACCTGAGCTCTGACTGCCGTCAGGACACAGCCAGGGTGAAGGTACAAGGGCGTCCGTGGATCAGACTTTAGCTGCTCTTCCATCCCCATCTGCTGGCCAGCCTGGAAAAGCGCTTCCTGGGGACGTTCCACGCTGCTGCAACCGTGCGGACAGCTATGTCAGACACGGCCCACTCTTACTGACCCTGTGATTCTTGTGCCATCCTCGGCTGGCCATGGTCAGCAAAGTGGGACCAAGAGCTGAGCCGTCTGCGAGGATAAAGTGACTCCTCCTGGGATGAATCAAAGCAGTTCACCCAAATGGGGTGGGCGTTTGTGAGACCCCATGTGTCTGTACACAGAGAGGAAAGCTGCTTTGTGCCCAGTTCAGATTACAGTCAGGTCTCTAACAATGTGTGGGAGTTTTTCTCCTTCCCGTGCTGGGTCTTAAAGGAGAAAGTAACACTGGAAGACGAGGCCCCCACTGCACACTCCATGTGTTCTTGGGTGAGTTCTCAGCTTTCTGTTTTCTCAGTGTATTTTTCCAAAAAGCAAGAGCAGCAAAGCCTTCATGCCTCGCTGAGAGGCTGCTGGGCATGTGTGGTGTTCCTGGGTGAAGCTGGTTCACTCTTGTTTTCTTGCCCCTGAGTGAAGGGAGAGGAAAACCCCAGCAAGCAGCTATGGTGGTTGCATGCAGAGCAAGAGCAGACAGGTCCCATTGTCTTTTCTGCACTGGTTCTGTACTGCTGCTGGTCTTTTGCTTTGTCCTGGCTAATCAACCACACAAGCTGATGTTACAAGGGTGCTTTACTGGTGGAGCTTGTTTCCAGAGGTGGGAAAGGGACATTGGTGCTGGGGGCACCTCGTGTTCTGCTGCCAGACTGGAAATGCAATGGTGGATGGGCTCCCCTCTGCAGGCAGTGGGTCTACAAGGGTTGAGTCTGGGTGACGAAAGCAGGGCAGTGGCCACTGCAGTGCTCCCTGCAGAGGAATCATCCCAGAGATGCTGCTGGGAATTGCAGCCATCCGGTTTTGCAGGTTCCTGGCTGCAGGGTGGCTGAATCCCAGCACTCCCTTGGAGGACTTGGCTCCCTGGAGCACAGCACTGACCTCTGCTTTTAATTGATTTTTCAGTTTGGTTGATCTCTCCATCTCAGAAAACTTCAAGGAGGGGAAGCTCTGTGCAGCCAGGAGGCCTGGCCCTTGCCCAAAACAATAAAGCACCAGAACAGAAAAAACAAACAAACAAACAAACAAAAAAAAAACTAGAAGACAATAACACCTCAGAAAGCACAACGCAGCAGGAAGGTTTGCTCTGCCTTCTAGGGAGCTTTAAACTCACATTGTCTGATTATTCTGCAGCATGAAGAAATTTGCCTGGGGTTTAAATGGAGGGAGGCAATCACACCTAGCTGCTGCTGACCCCCTCTCTTCACCAGCAAGGCAGGTGCTCACACCTTCCTGCCCAAGCACACACTGTGGTTTTTGCTCCTTGTGATGCTGGTGAGGCTGCTGGTAGCACAAGCCAAAATTTCTACCCAGGGAGCTCATGTTTCTGGGTGTGAAGGAGGAGGTCACCTACCAAAGCATGATAGTGGTCACCTGCTCTGCTTCACAGGGTGGCTCCTGATGGCACAGGGATAAGGCACCTGAGAAGTCAGATGTGCCTGCCCAGCAGCCTCAACCACTGAGGGTGGAGGACTCTCTGACATCTCTGAGCTATGCTCAGCCCGTTCACCTGAAGTTTTTCTTTCAGATGCATTGATGGTGCAATTTCTGCCTTTTGCAGACATGGATCTGAAAGCAAGAGAAATTCTGGCAGCTCTGGGGGAAGAACATGGATGGGTCGCTCCAGTCAGTGCCCAACAATAGATGCCTTTAGTTTTGAGATCAAAATGCCACTGACTGCATTTGCAGTGAGATCAGCTTATCCTCCTGCTGATTAACAAGAACTGAGAGCTTCAGTGAGAGGAGCCATCCCCAAACCTAAACCAGCCACAGCCATCCCCATGCTCAGAGACTGAGCCACAGCCCAGGCTGGTTTGTTCAGAGACATCTCTCTGCTTTTGCTGTCAGTTTGTTCAGCCTCCCTAAAACCTTATGATTGCACAGCTAAAGCCCAACCCCTCTAATCTCAGATCGGAGTTCAACTTTTCATGTTTAAGAGAAATTAAGAAAGTTCTTCTAAAGATGCAGCCAGAGCAGTGGTGATGCAGGACCTGGGGATGGGTTGTGGAATTATGGATGATCTGTAGAGGATGATGTGCAATTGCAGATGGGTTACCAAGTGTTTACTTCATATATGTACTGCTATCAGAAAAAATGATCAGAAAGTTGTACTGACAGCTAAAAGCAGAGTATCTACTAAATCTCAGGCAAGCAGTTGAGCCTGGATTTTGTTCCAGTAGCTGCTACTGATGTCTCAAGCATCACACACTGTCCTAAACTTGGGACTACACTGAACCGTCAGACACAGGGAAAAGTGGATGTAAAGCCAGCCACAGATGGAGGTACATGCTGCTGACCCTTTTGCTTAGTGGAGAATGAGGAACAGCTCTACAGTTCAGCATCTGCATGAGTGCTTTTCTGAGATTGAGTGGATCCAAGGTGTGGATTCTGAACCCCCAGGACACCTCACAGGGTTTTGTTAGCTTAGTTCAATACATTAATGCTGTAGTCATGATAGCTGACATCATGTATACATGGGACATATATGCCCCTTTCACTTGGCAACAGCATGGGACATGGAGAGGTTGTTCTCAGTAGGTGATATGTGCAACAAACCCCAAAAGTCCCTGGCTGCAGGGGTGATTGGAAGCACTGGACTGTTGGGGAGACCATCATTAAATGCAGACTCATGTGGATCCAGTTACTTCAGTGCAACAAATTGCATGGGAAGCTTGTGTACTGTTCCTCTTGAGACCTGCTGGCAAGTGAAAATCTGGCCACTACTTGCACTCTAAGCTAACAAAAATGTCCACTTTTAGCACCAGTGGGAGACTGGATGAAGCTGGATCCTCAAAACCACCTTATTGCCCAAACCCTAATACCAGTGATTTCATTCCCAAGATTGTGCTGCTCTCAACAGGTGGGCAAACAGACCAAATCTTCTGCATCAACAGGGACAGCAGCAAGCATTGCTCTGTGGTCACAAAGTGGGGATTTTAATGAACTCCCTCAGACTGACTGGAAGCAGGTGCTAAAGGCTTAATAGAAAGCGTCACATAATACAACTTCCAAGCATTTTCACTACTATTTAGGCACTGGAAGAAATCAGCTTAATCGGAGCCATCTGTAGAGATCTGTGATGCAGGACTTGGATGGTAGAGAAACTGGTCATTGCTGACTTATTCCCAAAGAAACCTGGCTGCAGCAGTGCTGGGCTGTGGCTACATATTAGGAGGAACTTCTTCACAGAGAGTGATTTGCCATTGGAATGGGCAGCCCATGTGGAGTCACTGTCCCTGGAGATGTTCAAGAAAAGACCGAATGAGGCACTCAGTGCCATGGTATAGTTGATTGGATAGGGCTGGGTTATAGGTTGGACTGGATGAGCTTGGAGGTCTCTTCCAACCTGGTTGATTCCATGATTCTATATATGTGTGTGCATGGTATTCATGGAAGTGGCTGAATTAGGCTATGGAAAGAGATAAAAGACACTCCAGAGGTCTAGGGAGGTGCTCCCATCTGCTGAGTGAGGAGATCCTTGGGGTCACGATGAGAGGCATCTAGACTGTGGGACCATTGCTGTAGGATGTGAGTAGCCAAATAAGCATTTTGTTCCTCTCTGATTGTTCACCTCACTGCGGCCAGGTCAGGACAGTGCCGAAAGCTTCTGGAAATGCCTTTCTCCTTCCTAGGACCGTGCCCATGTCCCCACAGTCCTCCGGGTGGCTGCCCAAAGCATATCCAACACGTCTGCCTGCCCAACATCCCAGCACGATGGTGAGTCCTGCAAACAAAACATGGGGTGCAGGCATTGGGGTGCAGGCATGCTTGTATGTGCTGCAGTAGTGGTGGGGAACCACCACTGTGAGTGTGGTGAATCCCAAGGCAGGAGCATAGCCATCTCTCCCTTGATCTCTTCTAAATGTGCACTGTCTCCAATTTTTAAAGGAGTCTATCTTTACAATTATCCATGATCCCCAGTGATATGAGACATTTAATCAGTGTCTCCTGATTCTTGTCAGATTAATTACCATCAGCATATGTGTTTTCTGCTGTTTTCAGGGGAATCTGGCTATGGGAAAGTAAAGAAACAGCTCTGCTGATTTCAGTGGGGCTTGCAGGAGGAGGGAGGGTACTGAGTGTCTCCTGGTTCTGTGGTGAGGTGCCCACATGCAGTGTTGCTTCTGCAGGTCTCTGCAAGCCCACTCTGCAGCCTTGGGCTGGCCTGGTTGTGCAGCCAGTATCAGCAGGAACATACTCGCTTGCAAACATCTCTCACCGCTCTGCAAGACTCCTTCCCGTGTCTGTGAGAGAAGCCAGAGCCATGGGACAAACCCTTGCTGGTCAGTGTGGGTGAGCCCTTGCACAGGGAGCTGTCTCAGAAAGAAGGGCCTGAGAGGGAAGAGAGGGGAAAGGGAACAGGAAAAAGGGTTTGTGCTCCTGGGGAATGGCATGAGGCTCTTCCTCTTCAATCCGTGGGCAGTAATAATTTTGGCAGCTGCTCTGCTGCGTGGGCTGCTTTTGTGTGTATGTGTCCCCTCCTGCTTTCTCAGGCTGCGGCCCCACTCTGGAAGCGAGCGGAGGCGTGGAAACCTAATCCGGCACGGGGGCGGCAAGCCTGTGCCGAATGCCTTGGGGCTGGCGGCCGCCCAGCTCTCCCCTCCGCGAACCCAACGCCATGCTCAGCAGCGCGTCCGCCTCCTGCGCTGGGGCCGGATGGGGGTGCCCTGGGAATGCTGCTCCACACATGGTACCCATTAGGGACGCTGGGTGTGCGAACCAGTGGGCAAAACAGGGGAAAGCTGAGGCTGCGGAGAGCAGCGGGCAGGGCTGCCAAGCCCTGCCTCTCCCAGCTGTCCCCAATTAGGAACCGACATGCTCAAACCAAACGGTAGCAGAGGCTTGTTTCCATGGCTGTCGTTGGGCTGAGGTCCCTTCATGGCCCAGCAAGAGGCACTTTCTCTGCTGTGTTTTATGAGGCTGCTGCGAGGACATGCTCTTCTGCTGCTGGCTTTCACCACCTCCTCCTTCCAGCTGCCTACAGCCCAGGGAATGAGATGCCTTCAACCAGCAATACTGCTTGAGAGACTAAAACTCTTGTGGACTCATCCCTATGGGGTCCAGCAGTGATGGTAGCATTGACCTGCTGCTTATTCTTGCTTGGCTGTGGGCAGGGAGGATGTGTTGAGGAGAATGAACTGCAGCTCCCAAAAGACAAACCCAAATTCCCTCTGTTCTTGAAAGGCAGTGTCTCCCTTGAGCAAATCCATAAAGATACTGATGAGATACGTAGAGCATGGCAAATGGCTGGCTGGGAAGTGTGGCTGCTAACGGCTCCTGACCTCAGCTAAGCTGAAGGGCCAGTGTGGTTGGAGCCACTGCAGTTTTGTTCTTAAATTGGAGAGGGGAAAAAAAAAATTAAACCCCAATAAAATAAAATAAAAAAAACCAAAAAACCACAGGTACATTTGTGGGAAAAAATATCTCAGAATTTATCTCTTCTCTCTCTCCCTGACAGAGGCTGCAGAGTAGAAATGTGTTTGAAGCCTCTTGGGCTTTTCCCATAGAGCACTTGGTTCGTTAAAATATTTGACATCAGGGTTCTTTATTACCTGCAATAAAATGTCTCTGCTAATCTTTAACATGCAGTGTGTCAGAGAACAAGGATTGCATTAAAAACCTGTTTATGGGAGTGTTACTAAATCTTGTTAAAAGGAATGAAAGTGAATGATGACCAAAAAAAAAAAAAAAAGTCACTGCTGTGACAGGAAAGGTTCTGCCCAGCCACATGGTGCCTGGCTAAACTGCAGTGATGTTTGATCCAGACTTGAGCCCAAGGATGAATGAGCACCTCACTTGATCCCCACCTTGGATTTAGAGTGATTTCCAAGCCCAATGAGCTTTATCCCTCCAGTCTCAATGGGATAGAGACATAGAAATAACTTTATAAAAGTGGACATATTAGAGGAAGACAATAGAAAATTACAAAATTAGAGTAGCGGACAAAAATATTGAGAGATACAGGGAGAAACTTTCAAAAGCAACTGGATACAGAACAGACTAAAGAAAAATTTAAAAGGCAGTATATTTGGCTAAAGTGTTTGTGGAAATAGCTTAGCTTAAAGCTATGAGGTACAGGACAGACAGGGAAATTTTAAAGATAAGGATGGCGAAGTGGATGAGCTTTGACAAATTTCAAATGCAACAGCCTTAAAGAAAGGCCAGAAAGCCCCACAAGGACCCAGCCCCAGAGAGACCCAGTGACCCCGGGGCACTGGAAGGCTCGGCTGTGGCGTCGATAAAACCTGGAGAATATTCAGGGGCTTTACTTGTCTATTTCTCGGTCACATTTGTTTTGTAGGCTTCCCTACAATTTCAGAGGACTGCGTGGCACTTGCAGGGGGCTGCAGGACTGCGGTACCGTGGAGTGAGACTGACAGACCTCTCCACGAGACAGGCTGCGGTACCATGGAGTGAGACTGACAGACCTCTCCATGAGCCTGGAGGGCTGCGCTACCATAGAGACTGACTGACCTCTCCACGAGGCAGGCTGCGGTACCATAGAGACTGACTGACCTCTCCACGAGGCGGGCTGCGGTACCATAGAGACTGACTGACCTCTCCACGAGGCGGGCTGCGGTACCATAGAGTCTGACCGACCTCTCCACGAGGCAGGCTGCGGTACCATAGAGACTTGCGGTCACTTCCGGGAGGCTGGGAGACTGCGGGACCATGGCTTGCGACGTCCGGAGGAGCGAAGAGCCCTCGCGGACGACCGGGAGTGCCGTGAGAGCCGCACCGTCATGCTGGTGGCAGCGCCCCGTGCCGAGCCACCCCTGCGGGACAGCGGCGGTGTCCGCCTGCCGCCGAGAAGCTCTGGACAGAGGGGCAGCCCCGGCGGTCCCAGTTTACCCTCTGGCCGCAGTGCCCTGGGGCCCGGGCCCAGGCCCGGCCTCGCAGCGGCGTCTCTCCGCGTCTTTCCTCCGGGTGGCGGCTGTGGCTGCCGGGGGCGGGTCCCGGTCCCTCTCGCCGCGGCTGGGCCTGCCTCGGGCCATTTCCTTGCGGGCCGGGGTCGGGGCGCTGCTCAGTGGGGTTGTGCGGCCTTGGAGGGGCGGCTTTTAATTAAGAGGCGTGATCGGGCAGGGCAAGGAAGACTCTGTGAGGTACTTAACAGCTGTCCCGGCGGAACCGCCGGCGCTGGGGACAGTGTGACAGTGGCGGGTCGGGAGCTGGAGCGTCCTGAGCGACAGCATCGTTGTGCATCTCCCCGTCACGCCATTAGGGGATGTGTCACTTAAACAGCCTCATTAAATAATGATTCTCTGAGGAGCGACTTGGCCCGAGGAGCATCCTGGCTCTTTGTGGCTGAGAGGGAAAAGTGGAAAAGGAGACAAAACGTCGATAACGGGGATGGAGGTGAATAACTCCTCTGAATCATGACGATTTTTGTTGTCAGTTACGAACCAAATCAATAATATTGTAATTAAAATGAGATCTTATAGTAAACTGCTCCCAGTCAGTATGCTGCTCCATGTCTGGAAATGTTTATTATGATGATAATGTATTGGCATCACTAATGCATAAAGTGAACATTGCTGTTACTAGCCGAAAGGCATTAATGATGTCCAGCCAGTGTTCTAAATTTTTTTTTTTAATGTTGAACTTAATACTTTTATTTTAACTCTACTTGGAAATAATACTTACTGTTTGGTGGGGGGTTTCCTCATGAATTCAGCTGTTTGTGACACTTAGTTTTCTATTTTAAACCTAAATCTGAGCACCTAGTGCTCCCAATGTGGGAAATAGCCTCAAGTTGTGCCAAGAGAGGTTTATATTGGACATTAGGAGAGAAAAAACAAACAACATCCAAACAACCTATAGCAGCAATGTAGGTAAGAGAAGGGGCTAGGGAAATGACTGGGAGGAGTAGCACAGGGCCCCATGGGTCCAGAAATCACAGTTTGCACTGTTGGTGCTGTCAGGAAAATTTGACAGGTCAGACACTTCCTTCTCCTCCTTTTGTCTTCTGTAACTCCAGTGGCTTGGCTGTCCTCCTTTCTCTTGACAGGAGGTCTCGTATACTTGTCCTACAAGCGCTCTGCCTTTTTGCCCCCACACCACAAGGAAAGCAAGGTCAGGCAGACAACCCCCAAGAGCAGTCGGCAGCGTCCTCAGGAAAGAAATGGTTACAGGGTAGGCTTCAGGGGACAGGCTGGAGCTGATGGCAGCAGTGCAGGGTGAGCGGGGCCGGGGGAGAGCTGGTGAGTTGGGGAGGCACCCGGCTCCTGTGCCCAGGTTTGTGTCCTTTCCCCTTCTGTCAGTTTCCGAGTAACTCCTAGGGGCTGCGCTGACCCAGCTCGCCTCCAGCGGACGGGGAGCCTGCCGTAGGGAATAGGTTGAGGCTTCCTGCCTTCCATCCCGGGGCAGCCAGCGGGCAGGAGACACCCTCACACCCGACAAAGGGACTTGCTGACCGCCGGTAGCCTCGGCTTCGGCGTCGTCTCCGGACACCCCGCGTGCGGGCTGCGTGGCCACGCTTCGGCCGCGGGGTGGCAGCACCGAGGGGATGGTACCGGCGCTGCCGTTAGGCGCTTTGCACGCCAGGAGCCGCCACCGCGTCCCAGGCGGGAGGGCCTCGGCGGTTTCGTACCGAGAGACAGCAACGAAAGCGGCTGCACCAACCAGCGAGCACCTTGGCATCGCATTGCCGTTGCTGACGGACGGCAGCGTAGAGCACGGGGGACGGCATCGCGCATACCCATCTCCCGGGCTGCGGTACCCAATGTCGGCCGCCCTGTGTCAGCAGAGAGCGCGGAGGCATCGCGGCACTCGGATGCCGAGCTGCAATCCCGAGCAGTGGACGCTAGATGGCAGCATCCCCTCAATTCCCAGAACCTTCGGCGCGGTGAGCGCTGACATAGAGCTCCGCCCAGTGTTCGCCGTCCAGAAATGGGAAGCGCTCACTGCCCTTTTGCCCCTCGCAGCCCAGGTAGCGACAGTTGTTGCCCCTGTGCCTAAAAGCAGCCAAGGGCCCTGCGCATTTCAGTCCTTTGGCTTTGTCTGCTCTGTGACGCTGGTGATTGCTCATGTCGTGCCGCCATCCATTACGGAGGGAGAAGCAGCAGCATAGGGAACTTCTGGAGCTGTTTGTTTGGTTCTTTTGTCCCCATGGATTGATGTATCCATCTGCATCTGGCAGGGTTGTGAGTGACAGCAAGAAGTTAAGAAATGCTGGCAAGGGATTAAAACAAAGCAACACTGATGGCATGCTGAGAGCAGGTGAGAGGAGGCTGCTTTGTGTGAGAGGGACAGCTATCTTCATCAGGAAACAGTTGGTTGCACCTCTGTGCTATCAAGAATCTGCTCTCCTAACCCTGCAAACACCTAAGGGTTCCTGTGCAGGGCTTGTGACTTAGTTGGCAGACACTGCAGGACGTTACCACTCTGTCCTCCAGCAGACCTTAGACACGAAACGGAAAGCAAGGAAACACATAGGTGGTACGTTAGAGGTCCTCAGCAGACGACCATAGAGCTCTGCAGGTTCCGCCTTTGCTTTGTGCATGTGTGAAGCTCTGCACTACTTACTGCACCTGCCACCAAGCCTTTTGCTGCCTGTAACACACAATACTTGGTAGGCTGGATGGACTGCTGGATCTGCTGTCAGATGAGCAGTCCGGGTCGTTTGGCTCCCTCTTTTACCTCCATGAAACAATCCCTTTCACACTTGGATTCTTTACTTCACTCCTGTTTGTCTCCTGGCCTGCACGCCGTTCTCAGCAGCAACACAGCTGACACACAGCAGAAATCGAGCTGTCACTTTGCTTTGAAGGCCAAAGCCTTGAACCCGATTGTTGTGGACCATACGAAGGCAATTTACACAAGAACGCGGCCAGGCTCCGCTGCTGGGAGCCCGGGGCGGCGGGAGCGCCTCTCCTCTACGCTGACAGGGGAACAACGACAACAGGGAAGGCTGCGAGACGCCGTTCCCTATCCGGGATACCCGTCGGGGCGCAGGCGGCCGGGGCTGGCTCGATGGGGCGATGCGATGGGGCCACCGGAGCCGCTCACAGCTGCTCCCTGCGGGGTCGACGGAGTCGGCCGCGGCTCCCGAGAGCGACGCGAGGGGCGCCTGAGGCGGGGCCGCAGCGCGAGGCGCGCCCGTCCCCTCAGCCGGCGCGGCC
>VWYK01095123.1:133861-149171 GCA_013399775.1 Semnornis frantzii
TGGCGGCTCGGGGCCGGGGCGGTTGAGGGGCTGGTCCGATAGGGAATCCGCGTCCATCCTTCCCGGGAGCTGCGGCGCCGGTGCTGGCTGTCTCGCGAGTAACGAGCGGCGGGACCAAAGCCGCGATGGCATTGGGAACCGCGGGGCTGTGAGGCGGCAGGGCGGGCAGAGCGACAGAACCGGGTCGCAGACGAACTGAGCTGCCGCCATGGAGCTGAGGGTGGGAAACAGGTACCGGCTGGGCCGGAAGATCGGGAGCGGCTCCTTCGGGGACATCTACCTGGGTAAGGAAGGGGGCTCGCTGGGGATGTACCCAGTGGGTCTGCGGCACTATGGAGAACGTTGTGGGCCGGGCCGGGGTGGGTGCCGCTGGCTGCCGAGCCCGCTCGGAGTTCCCGAAGAGGTTGGGCCGGGGGCAGCCCCCGGGACCTCATTTCACCCCGGCTGGAGCTCAGACTGTGCTGCCGTCCAAGAAATGCCCTTCGTTACGAAGCACCTCGCTAGGGGCACAGCAGTAAGCCACTTATGTTTCGTTGACATCATGTCCTAATTTGGACAGTGCGGAAATCGGGAAATCTGGCTGGTTTCGTTGCCTCTTCCTATTGTTTGTCTTGTGACCTTGGGCACCGTTAATCTTCTAATCAGTAAGAAAGGGGATGAGGGGATAAATGCCCTCATTTCTGTGGAAAAACAAAACAATAAACAACCACGTTCCGAACGCCACGTTCGGAAAACGTTTTGGGAAACAAACGTGCAGCAGGGTTAAATATCACTGCAGTGCACTGGGCAGAATTGCTGCCACAGGGATGTTTTTCTCCTGTGAGGCCCAAAAACCCCAGAATAATTACACAACTCCGGATGACTGAGTTGTTAAAACCCTTCGAATCCTTCAAAGAACCGTCACAGTTTGGCTGTCCTGTTGCTCAAATGGTGCCTTATTGCGTATCTCCTTTCCTGCTGCCCTGGGTTCCTTGCAGTTGGAGGGTTTGCAGGGTTGGCGTTGCCTTTGCCTCGGTGTAGCTCTGTCACAACTAACTGCTTACAGTTGTGACAAGCAGCGGTAGACTCAAGAAGTTATGAACATTGCAAAAAATAATATATTCTGCAAAATCAGATCATAAGAAATTCGGAGAAATAGACGTTTTATATCCTGCCACAGAGCAGCTACACACAACAGTGTGTGAAAACTCTGGGAACTTAGATAAGCAAGTCCAAAAGGGGAGTGAGGTGGAACCTGCTGGGTCTAAGGTATGTCTGGAGGGTAAAAACAACGTCAGCAGCTAACGTATGTGGTAGGTCTGGGAGTGTACGCAGAACCAGAGGTGTTTTCTCTTCCTAGACAGCAGTGCTTCATGTGGCAGCGTGCAGCTGGCATTCCAAAAGAATTTCTTAGCTAAAGCTGCTTGTTTACAGATTGTGAAGTAGTGATTATCCGTAATAAAGATCATATGAATGATGAAAAATCCATGTTTTGAGCTGAAGGCATGTGGTTGTCTGGCAGTAGAGAACATGATTTCTTCTCTCTGCATTGCTTGCATCAAAGATTGAAGACTATTGTGAGAAAGATGGTGGCAATGCTTGTGCAGAAATTGGCTACCACTGGGATTTTGGGTGGAGATAAAAGCAGCATTTAAAATCTGAAAAATCTTACGATGACTTGAGAAACTCTTGATTTAGCATTTGACTGCTACTCAGCTAGAGCAGTTTATGTTATACCTTAAAAATGCAAGTAAGATAAGGTTGTTTTTTGGTTTTTTTTTTTTGTTTTTTTTTTTTAATCTTTATGTGTACAGCCCACACCAGGAAAGTCACACAGGAAGTAATATTTCTCTGGATGTTTGTACTACTGCGATGCTGCATTGTGCACAACAATTCCTCGTTCTCAGTTTGCAGCCTATTTTTTTTATCTCCAGGTAGCCATCGTGGATTTATGTTTAGGGTTTGCTGCAAAATTTATGCCTGAGCCAGGACCTAGTAAAGAGTTACGTGCTGGGAAGATCCAGCTAATGGCATAGGTTCCTTTTTCCATGCAATATTGCTGTCTCTCAGGAACCGAAGCCTTTTGTAGGGGCCCATTCAGTTTGCCTACCATCATCTGGTAGAACAGAGGTGTTTGAAATCTGTGGGTTTTATAAAAAAACACAAATTGCTATGGTGTTGTTCAGATTGTGCAGTGGGATATAAGTGCCTTATAATAACTTCATATTCTTGCAGAAGTCGTGAATTTTTTCTCAGTACACGTGTCCTCTGATAGCTCTTAATGTATAGATTCCAACTCACTTTTATCCCTGGAAAAAGAAGATCTGATTATTTTTGCCTGTTTCCAGTGCCTCTGTAATTTCATAATGCAGTTACAAGGGTGTTGAAGACATCCTGGAATTGAGAGGAAGGCCTTTCTGCCTGCCTTTCTGCCTGCCTTTCTGCCTGCCTTTCTGCCTGCCTTTCTGCCTGCCTTTCTGCCTGCCTTTCTGCCTGCCTTTCTGCCTGCCTTTCTGCCTGCCTTTCTGCCTGCCTTTCTGCCTGCCTTTCTGCCTGTCTTTCTGCCTGCCTTTCTGCCTGCCTTTCTGCCTGCCTTTCTGCCTGCCTTTCTGCCTTTTTGGAATATAGAGCAAACAGCTCTTGCTGTTACCCTAGTTCTTTCATATTCTTGTCTATTCTCCCTCATACCTCAAAACATGTCTTCTGGAATTTGGAATGACTCCAGCTTTACTTGCTTAGAATGGCAAGATCTGTGGGACAGGATTTTGAAACTTAAGACACTGTGGTAAATAAAGGAGTGGGCTCAACTTGAGGAACATGACGTTTAGAATTTACTGTAGGGTTTTTTTTTTTCAAGTTACTCTCCAGAGGAAGATATGAAAGAAAAGAAGTCCAGGATACTGTAAATAGTATAAAGGATGGACCAAGGGCAAGGGATGGGGTGGTGTCGGAGTAAACATTTGTTTTGTTGCTCAGTCCATGAGGTCACGTAGATGTGAGTCATGAAGGCATCGCAGTCTGTTTTTATTTCTGTATCATGTATGTATTTTTCTTAAGAAAGAACTTTAGGTGGTAAACTAATTAAAATAATTTCCAAGGGTTTCCTTACAGTAGAAGATTTTACAGTTCCAATAAAACTGGAATTTCACAGTTGAAAAATATTTAGACAACTCCAGACCTTATTTTTCACTTAGAAATTGTGACTTCTGATATACTACTCTTAACTACTTTGCAGTTACTCATTCTCCTCATGATACTGCTCCTTGCTACTTCTCAATTATTACTGACCTTTCCTTAAAGGGAGGTTTTGGTTGTTGTAAAATTATTTAAGCAGATTTTGTCCTAAGATTTCCTTGAGGACAGAAGTCCCTACCTGGGGACAAGAACTACATTGCTTAGAAGAGTATTTGTCTTTTTGTTCCCTCTCATCAGTTTTGCTGGACTTGGATATCCTTATTTCATTATTTTAATACAAAATCTCTTGTCTTGAAGAAGAGAGTTTACACAGAAGCAAAGTTCAGACTAAGGATCTTGATTATTGTAGGTGGTAAAGACTTCTTGGGAAGGGCAAGCTGTCCTAAGAGATTATTTACTAGGTCGAGACCATGGTCTGTCAAGTGATCTGACCATACAGATCTTGATCCTGCCATGCAGATTTTGCCCTAATCGAACAGAGTTGTGTCTTTCAGTATAATCAGACAGCAATTTTTGCCTTCTTTTCATGGGCATGTTTTAAACAACAAACCAATGAAAACCCCAAAGCACTTCAGATAGTATTGTCTCTGAGCTACACTTTCCATGATCTTGGCTCCTGTGAGATTGTGGAAAGCAGGTAGTGAATGTAGAGATAAGCAAGAAAGGGACAGAGTTCTGTGGTTCAAAATCAAAATTTTTGAGTGGGGAGGTCAGGATTAGATCAGAAGAGAATGCCTTCCTCCTTGGATTGTTGTTCTGTTCTTCCGCATTACTGGACCAGTGTCTCCATAACTCATTTCAAGTCCACCAAAATACTAGATTCATGAAATGTGAAAACTTCACATCCCAGATTGAGGAATGTCCAGTTGTTGCTACTGTGCTGTGACCAAATCAGCAGTTGGGGATTTTGGCCCCTATTGTGTCAGTTCCAAAGGAATCTTATGAGACACAGAGATGTACAACTTCATTTTAAATTGTGTCTTCCAGTTTTTCACTTTGAGCTGTGACTGTTGCACCTAGAGTGAGCTCCAGATCGTTTGTTTTCTTAAGGTGTGTTATGACTGTTGACCCTGGTGTTCACTCGGAGCAACTGACTGTACCAACACCACCACATGAATATTTGTGTGTGCATGCACACCAGAGGACATTTTATTAACCTGAAAAATAGAAAATAGTCTTGCGTGAACTCACAGATAATTCCACACACCATCAGCTCCTTGATGAAGAGTCATGCCCCTTTTGAGGTGTGGGCTCTTAGCTTGTCTTTGTTAGTCTTGGTTAGCCTACCTTTATGGACAAAAGGCTAGAAAGTTCTGAAGTCGCTCCTTGATCTCAGGCAAAAGATTTTGCAGTTAAAATAGTTAGGTCAATATCTTAGCTCAGTGCTTTGTAATGGTCCAAAAAAAGCATATGGGAAAAAAATAGATAAGCAGGAAAAAAAGCTCTATAGTTGAGCATCTCTGTCTTAATTGCTTTGTGTGACTCAAATAGAGCTGGAAAAGTAGAGTTAAGTAAAATATGGAATGATTAGGAGTAGTTAAAAATTCTATACAAAGCACAACAAAAGGATTTTGGCCTTTAAAGAGTTAAGGGAAAGCGAGGTATGGTAGAAGTCTATAAAACCCTGAACATTATGGGGAAGGTGAGTACAAAATGAATATTTACAGTTTCTTTCTAAACAAATACTAAGAAACCTCAAGTTAAGCTTTTAAGAGTAAGGATCAGAACAGCAGTTGTTGTACTTCATGTGATCCTAACTCATGAGGCAATGCAGAAGAGAAAAGGCCAAACTCTGAAAAGTAGGGACACTTGGTGTCTGAAAACTGTCACACATCTCCTGTTGCCAATTCCTGTTCTCCTATAGTTGTCAAACTGCTTGTCTGTGAGAGTATGCATTTTCTTGACTCAGTGTTTCTTTTTAAGAATGTCAGGTTTTCCTTTCCTACCTCTAAACTTTGGAAATGAACAAATAAGCCAGTTTTTCTATAACTTGATTCCCAACACAAGAATTTTAGAGATCTTAAATTTGAGAAGACTCATTCTTGATTCTGAGTAATCTGCCTTTCAACTGGATAAAACCATAAAGTGTGAGAATTTATCTGGAGATTAAGGAAGTTGTAGTCTTTGTTTCCAAGGCATAAGAGATTATCTGAATTCCTAGTATTTCTTAGGTTGGCCAGCATACATGCCACGCTTGCCACTACAGGCAGAGTGGAAAGACACCTCTTGGATCTTGGAGCATGTGTTCATTTTGTTTTTTTTAATGGCATAGCAGCAGGTTTGGGTTTGGGTGCTACAGTGTAACAATTGTCTCTTGAACTGATTGCTGAAGGGATTCTGTAAGACTTCAGAAGAATTTGTAGTTTATTGTTACTGAAAGTACTTCTTATATCTGGATGTTTATAATTGAGAAATAGTTTGTTAAGCTTTGTTTTGTTTCAGTCTTGACAAAGGAAGTGTGTCTTAAAAAATATTTTGACCGTTTTTAACTCTTCTGGTTTTAGGAACTGATATTGCTGCTGGAGAGGAGGTTGCAATTAAGTTGGAATGTGTGAAAACCAAACATCCTCAGCTCCACATCGAGAGTAAAATCTACAAAATGATGCAGGGTGGAGGCAAGCAAAATTATTTTTCTTCTTCAGACATGTAACTGGTTTTATATTTGATGTAGCTGCTACCTTGGAAGTATTTACTGGTTAAGATCTATTTTTACATTTAAGGAGAAGGTGGAAACATGGCAGGGTGGGTGATGAGCAGTATCTCAGCTCTTCTGCAGGCTAGAGTAGCACTTCCAAATCCGTGGCTACCAAACTTCATGACAGCCATAAGATCTCCTAGGGCTGCTTGGGATTGCGTAACCTGAACAGAGTAAAATGGGCTTTATGGTCTTACAAGGTCACAATGCTCATTTCTTTCTGAGGATGGATGCTGCAGGAGGAGGTAGAAGATGTTAAGTTTTTGATCCAATAAAGATTTCTTTGTGAAGGGAATTCAGGAAAAAGTAAAGATAAGAGTTTAAAATAGTGGATGACACCATTTCAATTCCAAACTCTGTAAAGTTAACTCCCTGTGAATACAAACATCCACAATCCACATCCACAAATGACCTTCTTAGAATTCATCTTAAGAGCCTGGAATGTTTTGTGTGTATGAGCTGTATAAATCAACTTATTATACTGAATACACTATTTTTTTTTTTTCCTAGTGGGTATTCCCACAATTAAGATGAATTCTNTTTTTTCCTAGTGGGTATTCCCACAATTAAGTGGTGTGGAGCAGAAGGGGACTACAATGTAATGGTGATGGAGCTGTTGGGACCGAGTCTTGAAGATCTCTTCAACTTTTGCTCAAGGAAATTTAGTCTTAAGACAGTCCTATTACTTGCTGACCAAATGGTAGGAAACTGCTTTGTTGATCCGGATAGTGAAGTATGTTTGAATATTAACATTTCTGCAGGGGGTCATAACCAGCTAAGGTTTTTTTCTGTACTTTTGAGGTGGATAGGCAGTATCATTAGAGAAAAGACTCAAAATTAGTTTTATTTCTCTAAATATATAGTGTCCCATCAGAAGAGGTTACAAAGTCTTTATTGGATTTTTTTTTTTTTTTTANTGGATTTTTTTTTTTTTTTTTTTAAATGGACTTGCACTGCTCAAATGCAAAAGAAATTCCCCCAGGAAAGTTTTTGGAAGCAAATCTAAAACAGGCATAGAGAAAGTGCTGGAGAGAAGGTTATCTGTTGTCTTCTAAATTGTGTTCTCTTTAATGCCCTTACATTTAACATTCAAGGATTCTTTACTACTTCTGTCATGAAGACAGTGTTGTTAGTGTTTCTATAATTGAAAAAGGGCATGCCTGGTCTCTCATAATGATTTATTTTGTTCTCTGTCTTTAGATTAGTCGAATCGAATATATTCATTCAAAGAACTTTATCCACCGAGATGTGAAGCCAGATAACTTCTTAATGGGCCTGGGGAAGAAAGGCAATCTTGTGTACATCATAGACTTTGGGTTAGCAAAGAAGTATCGAGATGCTCGAACTCACCAACATATTCCATACCGTGAAAATAAGAACCTAACAGGAACTGCTCGTTACGCGTCCATCAACACTCATCTTGGAATTGGTGAGTTGGGGAAAGCAACCAAGTGCAAACTGTAAAAGTGTCAATGCACATAAATTGAGTGCGAATAGATCTTGCCTTGTGGAGGCATGGAAAATGCTCCTTATTCCTGGCACTAACAGGATGCTTGGTCTCCTGTCTTTTGATTGGGTGGGGTTTGGTCAGTTTGTACAAATTAGCCCAAATTTTAGTAGCTGCAAAGGTAGTAGATGTTTGGTTGTACTGAGTGAGTTTGTCATGGGTGCAATAACAGCTATCTCTTGGTTTTTATGACAGTCTTGATGCACAGTCTTTTGTTTTTCCAGTAGAAAATGAAACCTAATGAGTCCACTTTTTTATGCTGTTGTAGAGCAATCTCGCAGAGATGACTTGGAGTCCTTGGGCTATGTACTGATGTATTTTAACCTGGGCTCCCTCCCCTGGCAGGGACTGAAAGCAGCAACAAAGAGGCAGAAATATGAACGTATCAGTGAAAAGAAAATGTCTACACCCATTGAGGTTTTGTGTAAAGGATATCCTTGTAAGTTACTCTGCTGTGGCACTAGGCCTACGTGTTCATATTTTAGTGGTGTTTCTTTGTTTCTTTACAGTGAATTCTACCAGGCTTTTTGACTTCTCTCTCTTGTGTTTTTTGCTTAACCCATCTGCCCCATGAGTGAGCACATCTGTGATAAAGATACTGCGCTCTCAAGACTGGGATCTTTGTGTTCACAGACCATTTGTACTTATCCCTTTCTTAACTATTAGCAAACAAAGGGTAGCTTGGTGTGTCCAGTTTGCACTGTATTGTGTGTGCATGTGTCTGTATGGCTGGCTGACAGACAAACAGCTTTTTGAGAAACTACCCACTTCTTTATAGCTGGAGGTACTGTTTCTTGGATGAAACCAAACTTGTCAGATGCACCTCTTACCTACTGCATTTGTTTCACCTGAGAATTGTCAATTCAGGTTCATCTGGTTTGGCCTCTTGATAGTTAACATCTGTGAGAGGCACAAGAAGCCCTTCTGTATCCTAGCTTCATGCCTCAAAGTTCTGTTTCTCAATCTGGTATATACACCACAGCAATAACTTGGCATGTTTGAGCCCTGTGAAATGGCACTTGAAGTTTTAGAGTTTTTAAATTTGTAAACATTAGCTGCCATCAGAAGCTCTCCTGGCATCACCAGCTAGGTACACTTAGGAGAACTAAGTTTTTATAGCTGTGCCTTCACATTTACTGTGTTTTTTTTCTCTGAGGTTAATAGGCAGAGAAAACTAATCAAGTTTTCTTGTGCTGTTTGTTAGAATTTTTTCCTTAATGTAAATGATTGATATATAGTTTCAGCCAGAAAGACTTGAACTCTAAAGCTGGTATTTTGATACTGCTGTTACCTCTGATATATTGAATTCAGAACAATATTCTTTTCTTTTCTTTTTTTTTTTTTTCTGTATTTTGTGTGCCGTATAAGAAAGGTGTTCAGACTATTGCAAATCTAAAACTGTGGCATGTCTTACATGGGAAATTTCTATGGATCCCCTAATTCTTGTGTCTTTTGTGAGGTAACAGACATGCATCTTTATGTGACTTAAAAACAGAGATGCTATTCTGTGTCCTGCAGAAGATTGCATTTAGATATGTTGAAAACAAAGACCAGGGAAAAAGTATCTCTTTGCTCAGCTAGTTTTAAACCTGTCCTTCCCCTACCTCCTACTGTTGATTAAAGAACTCTAAAATTGGGCCCTCTCTGCTGTTGACAAATGAGATCTTTGCCTCCTCTGTGGTAGTTTAATTTTCAGAGCTGGCTTGACAGAGGGGCGGTAGCGTTGGCTTCAGTAGATTTCTAATATTAGCTCTTCCTTCTTCTATGTTGAGATTTTGTGTTTATTGGGTTTGAGGTGGTTGAGTTTGGGGTTTTTTTTGATTCAGAAATATAAAAAGCAAATGTGAAACTGAAGGAAAAAACCTGCATTTCTTTCATTGCAGCTGAATTTGCCACATACTTGAATTTCTGCCGTTCTTTGCGTTTTGATGACAAACCAGACTACTCTTATCTAAGGCAGTTATTCAGAAACCTCTTCCACCGGCAAGGGTTCTCCTATGACTATGTGTTTGACTGGAACATGCTGAAATTTGTGAGTAGCTGACATAGCCTTCTAAAACTAGTGGAATTTTTTTGGTGATGATGTTATCTTTACTACTTTTTAAGTTTGGAGTATTTTAACATAGCGTTAGATTGTCTCAGGTACTGTTAGATTGTCTTGCTTTTTCCCTTTTGGAAGCTCTGTGCCTAGGAAAAAAAGCAAAAAAAACCATCAAGAAATGAGGAAAGGCAGGAGATAGAGGAACCACGAGGTGGGGTTTGAATGACGACTGCCATAACAATGTTTGTGTACATTGGCATTTTGAAGTCTACCACAGCAGTTGTATGAAGAGAATTTATGGCAGTTCTCAAGAAATTGGACCAAAATATTAGCAAATCCCAATTCACAGGTTGTCCAGTTCTTTATTTTCAGTATTTTTATCCAAGTGTAGTAGTAAGCTCAATAATGCCCCAAGTTGTTCACTAGTCTTGACCCGTAGGGTGCAAGCAGAGCGGCTGAAGACGCTGAACGTGAAAGGCGAGAACGAGAGGAAAGATTGAGACACACACGGAATCCAGCTGTGCGTGGGTTACCCTCCACTGCTTCTGGCAGGCTGAGAGGAACACAAGATGTAGCTCCTTCTACTCCTCTTACCCCAACTTCACATGCTGGTAAGCAAATAACCTGGCAAGATGCATCTTGTAGACTACTCTTGATTTGAAGTTTCTTCCTAGTCGCTGGAAATTCAAAATTAGCATTAACATACCTGAGTGATACTTGTCTCTGATCAGGGTTTGTTTAGCTTTCCCTCTCTTGCTTTTCAGTAGATTGAAGTTAATTCCATACACATTGCTTGGCAGTAGCTGCTTAGATTTCTGCGAATGTAAAACAAATGCCTTGATTTCTCTTGTTTGACTCTCTAGAAGTTCTAGATGTAGACAGTGAAAGCGTAATTTTTCCAGAAAGGATACTATGATGCCATTTCTCATGATGAGACTCTAACACACGTTTTCCTCACAGCCAACACCTCTCCTCGGCCAGTATCTGGTATGGAACGAGAAAGGAAAGTGAGTATGAGATTGCATCGTGGTGCCCCAGTCAATATCTCGTCGTCTGACTTAACAGGCCGACAAGATACTTCTCGCATGTCAACTTCGCAGGTAAAAAAGATTTCTGTGTGATGGAAGAGTGAGGGTGACCTGATGAAGTTAATTTGCCAGAAGAACATGCCAGCTAATTGATGTGATTTTGTACTGATTTTGCAGGTGATGTTGACATTTTAACTGAATGTTTGTGATGTGGCTGTAGGCTACTATAAAGAAAGAAGTTACTTCTTTTTTACCTTGGGAGCAATAAGCATAAACCACTCAGTGATACAGAGTAATTGGTGTAGGAGATGATGCACAGTCCTAGAGACACAGCATTTTTACTTACAGTGATAATATTTAGCTGCTTTTTACTCACTGAATTTTCTTGTCTCTGTAATCAGTGAGGAAACAGTAAGTCAGAGGCAGTTGTGAGTCACATTTCCAAATGAACAAAGCAAACTAATGCAGAATAGAGCTGAACTAGTTGGTGAAGAACAGAAAAGTGCAAAAGTGCAAAAATGCTGTAGTGCAGCACTGCAGAGCAGATAACAAGCCACATAGCTGGATGATGAATAGGTCACAGAAGGCTCATTTGAAGAGGATGGCAGGGGGATGAATGGTAGAGTGATTCACAGCTATAGTCAGCACTGAAATCATCCTTATTGGTCGTGGTGATTTGTCAAGGAGGTTTTAGGAATGCTTCTTTTTTTAAGACTGACAAAAATGTTTAAATATATTTTAAACTCTTTATGGTATAGCTGAAACATTCCTTTTTTCAGGGTATTCACACAGACCTGTCCTAAGTAGTGTGTGGCCTGGCTTTGTTCGGCTTCCCTTCAGTCTAACCTCAGAATGGGGAACCACCTGTGCTGTAGGCATGCTGCAGCATTACTGGGAGAGCACTTTGTTATGAGGACTGGTGCAGTCGCCTCCGGGGTATTCCATCACGCCTCGACGCCGTGCTGGAGCTCTTAACTGCATCATTTTTGCTGTGGACTCATTTTATTCCTTGTTGACGGAGCATACCGATAAAAACTTAATTCCTTTTGGCTTCATCATTTAATTGGCAGAATTAATTCTTTTGGACAGTACGTGTTCTTATATAAAGTCTTACTGCTAGAGGGAAAGCTCTTTTAGATGGAGGCCAGGTGGTTATCTCTAATGAAGTCTGTGGGTGAACTGGATTGGAGAAACAATTCTGCTGTAACAAAAACGAAGTGGGATTTTTTTCTGGGGGGTTGCTTTTCAGCTGAATTAATTCTTCCACTGTGCAGCTGCACAGATGTTTGTGCTGGCACACGGGATGAACAGTTCAGGAGCAGAAATGACTGGTTGAGAATAGGAGGCAGGTGAGGTTTTCTGTGTTGGCTTTGGTGGCATTTTTTGCCAGCTTATGTATCGAACTACAGTTCTCACCACCAGAAATTCTCCTGTTGAAATATTTTACAGCTGAAGTTTGTGAACAGTGAGGGAACAGAGGATAGAATTGCATATATCTTGTAAATATGCATAAATACCTGATAGAAGGGTGTAAAGAAGAGGCAGCCAGACTCTTCTCAGTGATATCCAGTGCGTGGACAATGTGCACAAACTGAAATACAAGAAATTCCATTTAGACACAGACACAAACTCTTATACTCTCAACATGGGCAAGGACTGGAACAGTTGCCCTAAGAGGTTGTGAAGTCTCATGAATTACCTGGAACCCAATTGGATGTTTTCCTGAGCAGCCTGCTCTAGCTGGGTAGTGGGATTGGACTAAATGGTCTCCAGGAGTCCCCTCTGACCTTGGCTGTTCTGTGAGGCTGCGACACGGAGTTCCCCCTGGACATTTACTTGAATGTCAGGTACAGTGGGTGTGCCCAGGGTTTGTCTCTGGCATCCTGAGCAAATCAGATGTCTCTGTTACTAGTCAAATAAATACTGAATGGGAGTAACAGAAGAAAGTGTAGTGATGTTACTTGACTATGTCGAAGAGGTTGTGGGTTTATTTTTTTTGCTATATTGCTGCTACATAGCTCAGTATGCACATGACACTTCTCTAAACATTATAAGGTACAAGTAATCCAGGTAGATTTGCAGATACATTTTGGTTCTGCCGAACTTTTAAAATGGCAATAGTCTGAGATTGTGTAGGATTGTAGTTTGAGTAGTCTCTGAATATCCAGATGTATCATTTGTGGTGCAGGACAACAGTACAGACTGGCTTAATGGCACACTTCCATATGTGCCCTTTTTAGCACTCCTCCAAATATGGAATCATACTGTTCACTTCTTTACAATCCCAATGGCAGCCTAGTCAAAATCTTCTCTGAGTTTGTTAGAATTAATCACTCATCTGTTGTCCTCATTTAGTTCTTGTTAAGGCATTGAACCACTGTTGTTCTCCACTCAGTGACTGAACAACAGCATACAACTGTAGTGTAATTTAACCAGCTTCCCATGGGGCCTCTCAGATTTGAAAGGCAGGAGAGATTTACTTAAGCTTTACCTTGTAACACTTCCCCTTGAGATTGTTAGAGAAAATTAACTTTTCCTTTTCCCAGTTCTTGCTTACTCTGTATCAGGCAAGGTGGCTCAAGTTGCAGATTTGCATCGCCTACACTCTTACTAGTTCTTACATAATCAAAGTTTATCCTTAAATGTTAACCAGGTTAGCAGTTAAAGCCATACGGTTCCCATTATCTTTACACCTAATTTTTAATTAGGAAAACCTGAAGTATCCAAGGTTATGAAGGAGAATTTTGATTGTCTAAGAATACAGAAAATCATCCATATCACTTCTTACCAGGAAAACAGTAAAGAACAGTAGCTGTTTGTCCATGCCCATTCCAAGCATGCTCATTTCCTTTGTAAGCCTTAAGCAAACATGCTACTACTGTTCCTTTTTCAGGAAGTGCTTAAATCATATTCCTGGTGAAAGTCAACTTTTAAAGTTTGCTGTACAGATCTACAGATGTCCTATGTTAAGAATTACACTTGTTAGAGTTGTTCTTTATAACTTGACAGATTAGTCTTGGTTTTGGATGCCTTGATTTGATAAGGCAATGCTGCATCTGTAATCCCAACCTCTCCATTATGTAGAGGAAGTGTTACAGCTAGTTTAAAAACTCTGGGCAGTGGAAATGTACAGAGGTTACTCAAGTAGTGAAAGCTACTTGCCTCTAAGTAGAGTTCTTAAAGATGAATCCACATTTTTACCTTACTTTTTTTCCAGAATGTGTTCTGATCAGTTCAGATTGAAAATTAAACCAAAGCTGGGAACGTAGATAATGAGAACCAAAGTTCTATTCTGGAAAATGGATCTTCTCTGAGAAGTTTAACACTCACATAAACATGGTAAAGATAGCTGACTATGTCATATATATTCCCCACCTCCAAGGCATTGTCCACATAGTACCTGAATTAATAGAAAGACTAGCACTTGGTACCACTAAGTAACAAGTGTTTATTGGAGTACCAAACTGTCTACAAAACTGTTTGTGAAACTTCCATGTTTCTAATGAGATCACCTGTATTCTATGGCACACATATCCAGTACTTTATTTTATGGACATGAATCCAACAGCTAAAGTTGTGAGTGTTTGACAGTGATAAATATTAGTGAGAGCTGAGCAGACAGGTAGAAGCCTATTCAACTAAAATGTGTATCACTGCAGTACTCCAAAACCTGATTAGGATGAAGGAATGGAGTCCATTGCCTTATTTGAGGAACTGTATCTGTACTGAGCAATGACTGAGGAGGCTCTGAGTGTAATGTTGGAGAGGTTAGTGCAATGTCGTAATGAAATTTCATCCTTGAATCTCTACATGACATAATAGTGAACAGAAATTGAAGGGTTCTTTCATGTCACTCTTGAGACAGATGCTGGAATGTTATGCTTAGTTCAGTCCCCAGTTTCTTAAACTGTTGGAAAAGTGTTGCACGAAGAAGAGCCATAAGAGTTGACCTTGGGAAAACAGATTGTGGGGTGCAAGACTTTCATATCGGTGTCTTTCAGTTTGTCTGAAAGAGATCATCTGAGGTTAGATGGTGTAGTATTTTAGCGACAATGATTTTAACAGGAACTCATTTAGAAAACATACATTAAGAGCTTCTTGCTTAGAATGAAAACCACTGACATGTAAAGTGAAACAGTGGTCTAAGTGAAGGCAGTCAGCCACTGAAGCAGCTTCTAAAAGCAGGAAATCACCTGTCCCCTTTGCTTTTGCATCAGAACTGGATTGACGTCTAAGTGGTGTGTTCAGGTCTGAAGCAAGCCTAAACTGCAGGTCTCTGTGCAATGAAGATTTGTGATCTATGCAGGACAGAAAATCCTGCTAGCTGTTAAAAGATCTCCTAGGTTCCACGAGTGAATTGTTCACTAAGTCTATACTACATAGTCTCTACATGTTAAGTAATGCAATAAAGGAAATAGCAAAGGTCGTAAGTATTCCAGTAAGCACTGCTTTGAATCAGTTCTGTTGGTCCTCACTGCACAGACTGCATCCTGAAAGCAGTGATCATCTCAGGAGTCTAGTTATGGGTGAGTAGTCTTCGTTTCCTTTCACAGAAGGTTTCATTCTTACTGCTTAATGTATACAGTAAGTCGTTTAATTTTTTTTCCTTAATGTAGCTTGTTCAGCACACAGGAGTCAAAGCTGTGCATAGTATCTACTGGTACTAGAGGGATTCTCTCCATAGGAAGAAAAGATTGGAATGCTGCACAAAGAAGTACATGATTAAGTCTCTTTGACAGGAGGGGTTTTTAGAAGACTGTAGCCAACACCGGCATTGAACAACTTAAGTGTTGTGCTGCTTCTCTGGGAAAAAAGCAACATACTTCCAATGCCTCTGCATTTTTCATCCCCTCACAAGTAAATCT
>VWYK01095127.1:0-35029 GCA_013399775.1 Semnornis frantzii
CCACTGTACCATGCAAGCTTATGTCACATTCCTGCAAGACTCTTCATCAGTGTTCAACTACACCTGGATTTTCTCCTGCTTGCTGTGTGTTGAATCCTCTTTCTATTTCCATTTATGGTTCTGTGTGAAGGGAAATAGTTCTGCTTAGTACTGATCCAAATGGGCTTTTTAATAAACTCATTCAAGAAATGTTCCATTTCAGCCCTCAACATTTGTTGCAGGTACCTCTGCACCTTATTACTAAATCTCCATCTGAAAATGAAAGGGGAAAAAAAGATAATAAGGTGTCAGAGACATACTGCACACTGCCTGCCATGTATGCAGAGACCACAGCCTGGAAATCCACTTACTCAGTGTAAATCCAGTTCAGTTATATTGACTTTTCTCTCCCTTGTGGTATATTAGCACTCATGAAAAATCTAGCAGTGAAAGCCCTAGAGAAGAAATCTTTTGTCCACAGATAAATGCACTTGCCACATTCTGCTCTATTACAACAGGCAAAAAAGCAAAAGAATTGTCCTTACTTCTACAATAATCCCAAGGCCAGACACTCAACTGATGCAAAAATAAATGGGCTTTGCCATGAACACTTTCTCTAGCTCTAATTCAGTGGTATCTCTACCCATTTATCCTCTCTCTCTACCAAAAGTACGAACAACTATGATTAGTCTGCTGAAAATCTGACTGCAGTTCTAACATTCATCTCCAGTAAGCACCAGACCACCCTTTCAGTCACCTCCAGATCATTGCTATATTTGAACTTACTCAAGTCAGATTTTTCCTTTCTGATTTTGGGTCTTTATTCTTTTTCTTTTTTTCTTTTCTTTCTTCCTTTCCTTTCCACAATTTCTTACCAAGCCAAAGAGAGATTCAAAAGACAAATGATGGCATCCTCAAACAACTCAACTCCATAGAAGGCAACAAAACAGTGCAAGATCAGAGAGGTTGTTATATGTCAACATAGTAAATATCCACAGTCAAATTCTCACTGGTGCAAATCAACCTTTCTCCATCTGCTTTTATGAGGGCAGCACAACCTGATGATGAACACACAATAGACAAACCTTATTCACATTAAACTTCAGCATCTGAAATAGGAGAGCATACTGACTCTATCTGGCATCTATTTCAATTAACGGCCAAACTCTCTCCTCCCCTAACAGGGAAGTCATGAGCAGGCTCTATGAGAGGACATATGGACCTTTAATGCCATTTGAAAGCAGGAACCCAACATATTCTATTCCCTTGCCCACCTCTCTCAGGGTTCCTGGAAACATTCCCAGGAACAGCAGCAGCTGTAGATATGGTTCCATCTTGTTGCCTACACAAGGAAACCTAGAACACGTGAACTGTACAGTGCTCTACAGCAGAGGATGGTAAGCCATAAAGGGGCTCTCCTGTTACACTAGATCATGTAAAAAAAACATGCACATGGACACATTAAATACTTAAAGCTTCCTACCTTTAAAAAAAAAAAAAACAAAAAAACCCAAAAAAACAAACCACAACTGCACCTAGCTTGTAGCAATCCAGAGCCACAGATGCAGGGAATCTTTGAGTGGCCTAAGGGCTGGTGTTTGAATATGCAGAAACATATTCCTTTGAACTAAAAGGACAGCAATGGAGATTTGCTTGATTACTTCCACTGTTCCTCTGAGGCTGCTAAACTGTGTCTCAGAGAGTTCTTGTGATGTCACACATGGCCACTGGTATCCAGGAGAAAAAACAAGGGTTCACCACACCAGGAGTCCAACAGGTTCTGATGATCAAGGGTTAAATATCTAGCCCATCTTTTCAATTCTTTACATTAGCATGAGAGAGATTTTGGTGAGAAATGTCTTCTTGAATGGTTATTCTATTTTGGCTTCTGACTTGAGATATGAATGATCACAACTGCTTCAGCAAGAAACCACCGGAACATTAGGGATCTGATCTCCTTCCCCCGAGCTTCACAGCTACTGGTGAATTCTTGAGGACAAGAAGTCTACCACCAAAACAGAGAGTGGTCCCTAGTCTGCCAGCTTGGAAACAGCCATTTATTTGGAAAAAAAAAACAACAAAAAAACCAACAAATAAACCACAACCCAGAAAAAAGAAAGTTGGCCTATGTATTTGAATTAATATTGTAGGGGTCATCTACAATCTGTTGTCTACACCAGCCTCTACTCATTGTCTTCTCTTGTTATTGTTTTCCCAAAATAGGTCCACTTGCTTGCCTGACCTCGCCAGCCCCTTTAGAACTGGCTGCAGTATGCAAAGCCCCATCTAAAAAGCAAATAGACACCAACCAAGAAGACAGACAGACAAGAGTAAAAGCTTGGCAAGAAGGCATGTTAATGAGCTGATGCAAACACTTCAGCATGAAAATGGTCATCTGCTTAGTTCCACACTGGCTGCAAAGACTGTCGTATTTCCTCGACACCAACTTTTTCTGCCTGACTAGTAGACAAGCCTGAAAAGGGATGTTCACAGTCTGCTTGGTCAGGGCACGCAAAAAAAAAGAGTAGAGGCAGTGAAGGAGCTGCCAGATCAGACCCCTGCTTCAGGAAGCTCAGGAAACTTTTTGTGCTGTTTAAGCTTGCAAGGTCTCGTATTATGGACCTTCAGTGGATGGGGATGGTTCTTGAAGGATGGTCTTAACAATGTTAAAGGACAATAAGATTTCAAGCCCAGGGAGGCCAACTATTCAGCCAGTCTCTTTTCCCTTACCTGCCCTTCTTGAGTGTCTGCAGAGTCTTGAAATTTAACCTGGAAATGCTAATATTTATCCTTTGTAGCACTGGATTGTTCCTCTTCAGGGCTTTTACATGCACTTTCCATTTACCCAATGCTAACTCCCATAATGCTCGATAAAGGCCAGTATATTAGTATAATAAACTCATGTTCCCAGCCACATACCAAATTCAAATTGAATTAGCAAGTCAGCCCATGCTCATAAAAATAACACTATTGAGTAAATGCAGCTTTTCTGCACTACGTAACAGATATCACACATCTTTGGGTTGCTGTCAATTCTTCACATAAATCCTTTAAATCACTTAGAGTTCATTTTCAGACTAAATAGTGAGTCTCTTCATAATCAAATAGTATTTAAAACATTTACTGCCTTGTTAAATCTAACAAGTTAGATTCATCAGGACAGTCACTTTCCTTAATAGCCAATTTAGTAAAACTCAATGTAGTCATTGATGGATAAATATATAATAGGTGGTTGTTAAACTTTAATAAATATGTTTAATAGTCAGCTGGCATTTTCTCTCAATGGAAGCACTTCCTCTCAGCTGCCAACAGGAAATGCTGCTCCTGAATATGCCAATTCAGCCCGCATTTAGGGAACAAATTGATCCAAAAGAGCAAGCGGGAGCACAAATTTCAGGTAGCTTTCCTGTGCTGCCTGTCACAAGAAGCAGCTTAGGTTATCTTAAATTCCCATGAAGACCATCAGGTGTTAAGCAGCACACAGTGTAGGGAAAAGTATAAGCTATTGTGTTTGTCTACATTTCACACAAGCAGTAAACCAGGACAGGGAGGGCAGCTACCTGAAAGCCATACAAATGATACTCATGTTACTATGATATTCATACATAGGATTGCAATTTACAGTCTTATCACACTGCTTGTTCAGTGTACACCATGTCACATTCTCTCAACCCTCCCTGCCACTCTGTGTTCACTGACAGATTAAATTATGATGTTTCAGCTTTCTAGGACATGTAAAAGGTACTCTCTTAAAGCTTTTGGATACCTAAGAAAAACTTTGAGGAGTCCACTGATTAGATGACTGAAAAATCTTTAAAAATTAGACCCATGATTCCAGCTGCAGAACTTTATGGCTGAACTCTGCAAGTCCCAGGAGCAGTTCTCCAAGCTGAAGGCAACTATTGCATATTAATTAAAGAAAAAAACAGATCAAAATACCTTCAGAAGAGGGTGTACTTTTACACTGGGCTGAGATGTTGGAACAGAGTCACAAGACACTCACCTGGGTGGGATTATACAGTTCTTGGAGTGGGCTTCTGGATCCTTTCCGGCAGCAAATGTCCATCCCGAATGGATTTCTACGCATTACTGCAAGGGGAAATTGAAATTAATACAGGTTAGAAACATTGTTAGCAGTAACCTACTGCAATACTTGTAGCAAGAAGAGATTTTCTGACAGATCAGGGAACTCTAGACGTGGCTGTATCTGTCTTACTTTCCTTACAAATGATCTGAAAGTTAAATCCTTTATCTTTTGGAGGGCAGAGGGGAGGGGGAAGGCAGCTCTCTGGCTGCCCTCTTACAAAAAACTGTCATCCACCAACTTTCAGCTCACGTGCACAGCAGTTCAAACCTAGGGACCAAAGCAATGCAATTTTCAGCAGTGCTAGGCACCTGTTCCCTGATCATCAGGGAGAAGTGGGATGGATTCCTATAACCAACATCTCCAAGAGGCAATGTTATAGCCTCTCTGTCTAAATACAGAAACGTGCAGGAATCTAGTATTAAAGCATCTGATTTCAAAACTTCTGTCCAAACTCTGTGGTTTCTCTTAGAACAGACACTCAGTGGTACATAACACACACAGACAGTCAACCACTGCTGCACTTCTTGCTTCAACCTATGTATTGCAACTGAATGTTTGAAAGATGTTGAAAACCAATATATGCTAGGTCACCCCAGTAGGGGATCAGAAGATTTTGAAGTCAAAGGCTTTGTCAAAGCTCTGACTGAGCAACAGCCAAACGAGTCCTAGGCTGCATCAAGAGAAGCTTGGCCAGCAGAGCAAGGGAGGTGATTCTGCCCCTTTACTCTGCTCTTGTCAGACCCCACCTGGAGTACTGTGTGCAGCTCTGGAGCCCCCAGCACAGGAAGGACATGAAAGGGTTGGAGCAGGTTCAGAGGAGGTCACAAAGATGCTCAGAGGGCTGCAGAAGCTCTGCTGTGAGGACAGGCTACAAGAGTTGGGGCTGTGCAGCCTGGAGAAGAGAAGGCTTTGAGGAAACCTTATAGCAGCCTTCTACTATCTGAAGGGGACCTCCAGGAAGGCTGGGGAGGGACTATTGACAAGGTCTGGCAATGACAGGACAAGGGGCAATGGGTTTAAACTGGCAGAAGGGAGATTTAGACTGGATGTTAGGAGGAAGTTGTTTGCAGTGAAGGTGGTGAGACACTGGCACAGGTTGCCCAGGGAGCTTGTGGCTGCTCCCTCCCCGGAGGGGTTCAAGGCCAGGTTGGATGAGGCCTTGAGGGACCTGTACTAGAGGGAGGGGTCCCTGCCTACGGCAGGGGGTTGGAACTGGATGATCCTTGAGGTCCATTTCAACCCTACCATTCTATGATTCTATGATGTTTAGATGATACAGCATTTCCAGGAGAGAACTTGATCAGAGCCTCAGGATGTGCAGAAATCATCAGTTTCAAGTAGGATCCTTAGGGCTGCAAATCCTACAGAAAAAAACAACCACCCTCTGTAATCATGAGGAAAACAAGAGCTTGCCTGTTCTTCTAATCTTACGTGGCCCACATCATCCTCTGCAAATGCTCCTCGACACATCTTGTTTTGCTCACTAGGGAAGGAGCACCAGGCAACAAGATGCCCAGATTAGGAATCACAGTGAGGGGTGACTTGTGAAGGTTTCATTAAGAGACAACGGAAAGGAAAGAAGAGATGATCCTGTTGGGATTCCAAAGACATGAAGCAGAGCCAGGCATGCTCTTACTGCTGCTTATTGCATTTTTGCAACCAGAAACTACTGAAGTGTCCTACAGGCAGAGGTCTGAGCAGCACCACTTGCAGACATGATGTTGCAGACTTCGAGCCAAGAGTCAGAGAATACAGTCAAGTAATGTCTTAATACAGAGGGCTACTACAGAGTCATCATCGACGCATCAAGTAGCATGAGCCACAGAAAACTACACGGTTCCAGTCTGGAAACATAATGGATTCCTTTGCTCACTTCATTTCTATGTTTCAATTGGAGGTAATTATTTAATGATGTGCCTGTCACTTTTTCCTTGAGTAAGAGAGATTCATGTGACAGAAGTCAGACATACATGCTTAGTAAACAATCTGGCTAATGTTTTTATTTTGTTCACAATTAGAACAGTAATGTTATTAGGGGCTACAATTTTAATTTATGTATTTAAGCACCTGATTAACTTCCAGTATTTCTAGTCACACAGCCAAATATTGCAATTCCTTAGTTTTTATGCTAATGTGACTTTTTAAAAGTTAAGTGTTGAAAACAGTTAAAACTTGAAAAAAACATTTTCCATGAGTAATGTCAGTTTCCAGTGTCTGGAAGTGGTTTTAGGAAGAAAACACTGAAGTGAGGCTGTGAGACATCCAGCAGCTGCTCTAACTACAAAACTCCTGTCCATCCTGTCCCCATCTATTGCCCCTTTCCGTACCCTTGTACCAGGAACTGTGTCCAGGGATGTTTTGAAGAAATCATTTTGCACCCCCCTCACCATCACAAATTTTTCAAAACAGATCCTTCCAGTCAACAGCAAAACACATAATTTCCATTTAAAATACCAGAGCAGAGGGAAAGGGAGAGGTGTTGCAGTACACCCAGGTCACTGGACTGTGATTAACCAGGATTCTGACACAGACGCTTTGTTCCAAAACAAAGAATAATAATAATTTGGGTGTGGTGTTCCCTAACTTATTATTTCACTTTCCATTAAATGCAGTAAACAGTAATGTGCGTAAGTTTACCCTTTCCTGCTTCACTTAGCCAGCAGGTATGAACACAGCAACACTTTATATGCAGCAGTTGTCACCATAAAGATTAAATTATTTGCACAATATGCAAGATTTGACTCCCAGATGTAAACAAACAAACAAACAAGCAACTGTCTCCCCAGCCAAAGCTCTATGCTAATGTAGAATATCAGTCACAGAAACCATTACATCTTTTTCATGATTCCCAGTATTACTTAATTGGTTTGTTTTTCCAACAAAGCCTTTAGAAGAAGGCTGCAGAGTTAGCAGAGCAACGCAGCAGCTCAACACAGCACTCGGTTCCCTGTTCAACAGCGTCAGGAACAGCACGCCCTGATGCAGCTCTACAGAGCACTTCTGTGTGCACCTAGAAAATAATTGTGCCTGGAATTTAACTGCGGCATCAAAAGAAAGGGGAATGTTCCCCTTTCCTCAGTAGAAATTCCACTCATATCTTTTACAAAATTGTCCTCATGTGAATAACTATCAGGAGTGTTTTTACAGAGTTGAAAACACTGGTTGGCATGCTTGTGGACATTCTTGCCTCTCAAGGCTCCCACAAGCTGTTTTCTACTGTCTTAGCTTCTCTGAGGTAGCTTTTTATTTTATGAATGATATAACCTTTTGGGCCTGAATCCTGTCTCCATCAATCAGCATCAAGAAAGCCACCATATGGACATTGCTGCTATATCAATTTTAACAATACTTTCACTAAGACTCCGTTACACTATTGTGGAAGTGAAAATGGAAAAAAACCCAATGCCCAAGCTCTTTATCTTCACTGAATCTTATTAGCATAGTAAATATCTAATTTTACATTTTATGGTTTAGGTTGATCTCCATACATAATTACAGTTAATTATAACCTAATGATAAGTATTGCACATGCACAGCTCCAAGAAATGATTAAAGGACCGTGCTCATGCACACACAGCGTATGAAGCAGCTGACAGCAGCATTCAATGCCTTTAATCATTAAAGAGCAGTGTTAATACTGCAACTGCAGCAGAATCAGCAATTCCTTGAATTTAGCCAGGACAAGTCTGTTACCCAGGCATCAAACTTCAGCTTCTGAATAGAGAAAGTTATACAGCCCCACCAAACTGAAAGCTTATCAACATAATAATCATCTGTGTACATATTCATAGAGAGAAGGAACCTACATGTGCAAGCCTTAAACTACCTCAGCCCACAAGCATCCACGTACAGCTAGAAAACTCTGTTTAGACCCACTGTGAATTACAGTGCACTGTGCATGAAAACATAGTATTTCCTCAGCCAAATCTCCTCATGCCTGTGCAGAAAAAAAAGTCCAGAGGTTTTGCCAATCTTTATCCATTAGGTGGCCTCCAATTAAATCACATATCCCTCAAATTAGAGAGATCCTTCCATGGTCCAAAACTCAGGCTGTTAACAAAGATTTGGCCCCCAGGCATTGAACTTGACATGGCAGGGGTAAGGTAACATGTGTCAGAGTAAATGTACATGGAAATGCACATACTAGATGTGGGCATTTACAAGAGGAGATGTCACTTCCAGGTTGCTTCTAGTGAAAAATGTAAGGCAACAGTGCCTAGAATAATGGGCACAGGTGTGGAGGGGAATCGCGCAGCCAAGTGTGGTACAAAGCCTTCACTTTTTTGTATGGCATTTCACAGACTGAAGATCTTTCACATGGAAACATGTGAAACAAGCTTAAGTTGTCCTGGCAGAAGGCGTACTCGTAATAGCTTACAAAGAAGGTCCAAGAATGGTCCCAGAATAGGAGAGATTTGATATTCCCACAGGATGAACAATGACAGGAGAAAATACTAAAAATAAGAAGCCACATCAATGCAATCTCTGCCTCTCTGTATCAGGGACTACAGAGAAACAGAGAGAAGGGATATGGTGCTAGTTCTCCTTGGACATTACTGGCCTGAAAAGTTATGTGAGCACTGGGACTACATAGTCAGAAGAGAAAGGGAGGGAGGGAGCAAATCATGGGAAACAAGACTCTTGGAGACTTAAAACCATAACTGTCACTTTCTCACAGAAAGGCAAATTACACTCACAAGTCACTGTGGAATCGAATCACTGAGAAGTCTCTTCTCTGTGACAAATACAATAATTGGCACTTCGTCCATTATAGTTACAGAGACAAATGAATGACATTTCAAATACAGGAAGTGTGCATTCAGCAGCCACCTGTATCACTACCGTGCTAAAATTCTGTAAATGTCAGAGGCTCCCATTTCCAAGAATTCTGTATAATAAAAGTTCTCCAATTTTTATCTAGCAACTTTTCCTACTTGGACTATTCTAATTACTTGAACGATAATCAAATGTAAAAACTTTAGCTCTGTTCACTGCCACTTAAATTAACTGCTTCATATTACAAATATCAAGAAAAGTTCTGTGGTCATATTAATATTTAACTTTTCATTACATTGGGCTAAAGTACGAAGATGTAATTCCCTAATACAGCATTGTTTAAAACTGACATACATAACTCATCCCACCCATCTGGAATGTAAGTTGTCTTGATGAGGAAAAATTTTTAAAAAGTACACACTGGCAAGAGCATGGTAAGATTCTGGTCAAAGATGGGATCCTGCTCTGGTTTCAAAGAAAAATAATCAAATATACTCTTTTTTTTGGGTCTGGTTTCTGTATGGAAGGTTGAAAGCCCAGACAGCAACCGAGTCCTAGGCTGCATCAAGAGCAGTCTGGGCAGCAGGGCAAGCAAGGGGATTCTGCCTCTTTGCTCTACTCTCCTCAGACCCCACCTGCAGTCCTGTGTGCAGCTCTGGAGCCCCCAGCACAGGTAGGACATGGAAGGGTTGGAGTGGGCCGAGAGGAGGCCACGAAGATGCTGAGAGGGCTGCAGCAGCTCTGCTGTGAGGACAGGCTGAGAGAGTTGGGGCTCTGCAGCCTGGAGAAGAGAAGGCTTCCAGGAGACCTTGGAGTAGCCTTCCAGGATCTGAAGGGGGCCTACAGGAAGGCTGGGGAGGGACTATTGACAAGGTCTTGCAATGACAGGACAAGGGGCAATGGGTTTAAACTGGCAGAGGGTGGATGTTAGGAGGAAGTTGTTTGCAGTGAGGATGGAGAGGCACTGGCACAGGTTGCCCAGGGAGCTTGTGGCTGCTCCCTCCCTGGAGGTGTTCAAGGCCAGGTTGGAGGAGGCCTTGAGTGACCTATACTCGTGGGAGGTGTCCCTGCCTATGGCAGGGGGTTGGAACTGGATGATCTTTGAGGTCCCTTCCAACCTTACCATTCTATGAGTCTATGAAAACTGACAGCGGTCTGCTTGCTTCTTTTTGCTTTCCAGCTAATACTGCTGTCCAACTGCCTCTAGCTTCAGGCCAGGTTTAATGCTTTCCATAGAGTGCCTCATGTACGTGCTCTTTGCTCTCAATAACCTAGTACCTTCTCCCAGAACTCTAAACAATCAGGCTAGTGCTCAACATTCACCTACACATTCTCTTATCTTATGCAGAAAAGTGTCACTTGGCCCAGCTGCATCAAAACTGTTACTTTTCCAGCATCTCCCATCATCTTTACATAAGCTGCTGCCCTCAAACGTCTTGACATTTTAAAACAAAGCAAGAATAATTAATTACACCCATACTAAAAGTTAGAGATCCTCTTCAGCTAAAGATCTGGATATGGTTTGTCTTCCAAAGAGACTTCCACTGCGACCTCGAAGCAGCACAGAAAATTACTTCTGTGGGGCACATAGAATGAAGCTCTGGAGTGCACATTCAAATAGCAGGCTAAAGACCTTCCCAGAGACATCCGTATCTTGATCACATGCATATGTCTGTAAATCATAGTATAAAAACATTGCTCCAACTGTATTGGATTATGCTCAGGGCAAACTGGTCACATCCCAATACAACCCAAGTACAGGTCAATTTAACAGTATTTTGCAGATGCAACACTCTTGAAGCATGAAAATACTGAGGGCAAAGTTAAGTAGGCAACTCGAGGAAGCCACTCTTTTCCAGGGTTCATCAAAGGTTCTTGAACTGAATTTTTTGCAATTTGGAACATCCTGTCCACTTACCTTTCAGACACTCAGTTAAAATCATGCTGAACAAGCTCATCATTAGTAACCAGCTCATTCTGCTTCAGGAAAACAAGTCTTACATAATAATTTACAACAATCTGCTCTGCAAGACTTCAGCCAAGTCCAAACTACAGGCAAAAGCAAAAACTCAGCGACAAAAAGATCACTTCGTTTCAGACTTCATTAAAATTCCTGTGCTCCTTTCTACAGACTGATCAGGCTAAGAATACCAAACAATATGGAAGGGTTAATATTTAATCAGCAACCAGGAGCATGAGGAGTGAATGCCAATGTTGTCATCCAGCACTGGCTCCACAGACTGAGTAGGAGACTCTTAGATAGCTCTGTCAGCAATGATTTACGAACACTAATCCTTCAGCAGCACTTCACAAAGATGGACCAACCGATAGCAACATCTTGTGACATTTGGGGCCTTGTGCTTTGCTGCATCCAGTTCAGGAGTTTAGAACAAATTATCATTCTTTCATCCTGAGACAACAGGTACAAGGATTTATGACCAAACTTGTCTGGCCTCTGTAGTTTTCTCAAGACAAAACTGCAGCTTTCTTTGTTGGAGCTTGGGAGATTATTTTTTTGAAATTAAAAAAAAAAAATCAGATTAGGTACTGTATCTGAGCATGCCAAAGTCTTAAGTGTAGACAATGAGATAATTCTTATTCTCTAGGTCATTAATATCAAGATAGATTTTGCCTTATACCAGACAGTAACTATAAACGGGGTTTTACTCAGCTTGAGAAACAAGCCAAATTCTGTGGCCTCATCATTTGTAACACCACTGTGCCTCAGGAACAAACCAGAGACCTCACTGAAATGAGTGCTCTATGTACATAACAAAGACATAATACCAAAAGCTTGAGTTTCAGAGCTCCATCTGAAGAGCTGAGATGCTCTGTTTCGGCTTTTAAATATCGAGTCATTGATTCAGCATGTTCATCCTACCCTCCCCTGATGTTTCTACTACCACTTATGTACCAGAGGGACTTATTAAAAAAAGACTGTGCATGGATACAAAAAAAGTGAAGAATAAAAAAACAAAGAAGAGGTCACACCTTAGTGAAATGATTACAGAGAAGACAAGTGGCAGAGCCTCCAGTTATGGGACCGGGGACCAACAAAACAACCATCCTTAACTGACAGATCAGAAACACAGAGACAACAAGATTAAAGGCTTCCACAAAGCAAATTAGTTTCTACAGATTGGATTCATTTTAGGAAGCTACTTATTTAAGCTCCTACAATTAACAGAGAGATATGGTTGTAGCAATGGGTTGCCCCATGTGTGGGGGTGAATCCCCTCATTTCCAGTGACCACCAAATCTAGATGGGTTGGCAACTGAACCTGCATGAAACAAATCCTAGCTCAGCAAGGAAGTGGATCTCAACATTTGTTTCTAAGCTCTAATCACTAATTACAAAGGTTGTAAATGCTCTCCAAAGAACAGAGAGAGATTTAATTATTTTTTGCTTTAGAGAGATTTCCAGAAATAAATTTATATTTTATCCTCTTTGTTCTCAGATTAGCATAGGGATAGGTTTAATTGGGCACAGCGGGGAAGTTAATATTCTTGGGTGAATTTATGCAGAGACTTAGATCCTTGGCCACCCTACAGACATTGCATGTGGCATAAACTAGCACAACATCTTTCTTGTTAATGAACAATGAGCAATTTTTTTCCAGTAACTTTTTCAGAAGTTAATCCATATAGAATTTCTTTTTACATCTCAAGATATTATCCACAAACTTACAGCAAGAGACTTTTCCATATGCTTTACCTCTCACAAAAAAGGAGAGCTCAGCTCCGTTTATGTCTGTCGTGCACAGGCATACACTGCTTTTAATGCAGCAAGTTCTTGCAGGTGCAAAGTACAAACTTCTCTGCTAAAATCTTTTCTCCAGAATGAATTTGCAGGTTCAGGGCATCGCAGTCTTTCACAGGGTAGGTCTGGATGGATCATAGAACCACCCGGTTTGGAAGTGGCCTCTGAAGGTCATCTAGTCCAACTCCCCCTGCAGTCATCAGGGACATCCTCAACTAGATCAGGTTTCCCAGAGCACCAGGCATGGGGCCCCAACCACCTCTGCAGGCAACCACCCTCATTGTAAGGAACTTTTTCTTAATACCCAACCTAAATCTACTCTTCTCTAATTTCAAACCACTGTCCCTCATCCTATCACTCAAGGCCATTGGAAACAGTCTCTCTTCAGCCCTCTTCTTGCAGGCCCCCTTCAGGTGCTGGAAGGTGGCAATTAAGTCTCCCTGGAGCCTCTTCCTCTCCTAGATGAACAACCCCAGCTCCCTCAGCCTGTCCTCACAGCAGAGGTGCTCCAGCCTCCTTACCATTTTTGTGGCACTCCTCTGGACCCACTGATCAGGTCCATGAGCTCCAGAGCTGGATGCAGTACTCCAGATGTGGTCTTAGCAGAGCAAATGGACAGAATCACCCCTCTGGATCTGCTGGCCAAGCTTTTTTCGATGCTGCCCAGGATGCAATCAGCCATCTACGCTGCAAGCACACACTGTCTGCTCATGTCCAGCTTCTCACCCACCAGCATCACCAAGTCTTCTTACTTTGGGCTGCTTTCTATCATCTCTGCACCCAGACTGTCTTGATAGTAAGCGTTGTTCTGACCCAGGTGCAGGACTCCACATTTGGCCTTGTTGAAGCTCACGAGGTTCACCTGGATAGACTGCTGACCACCTCTGCTGCCTACTCGATCCCCATATATACACCACCCAAAATCAGGTGTCCCAAAGTGCTGATCAAAACATTCTACTTCTTTTCTTCCAGAACTATTTCTAAATTTTCATAAATAACTTTTTCTTTTTTTAAAAATCATCTACATCAATTAATCAGTTATTTCTTCTTCTTTTTTCTTCTTTTTATTCTTCCTATTTTTTAATTTTTTTTTTTTATTTCCTTTTTTCCCACTTTTTTTCCCCCTTTTTTGGTCTCAAATGCAACTTTCTACAAAGGAATTAAGAAACTATGGAAAAGTGACCAGCTTTAGCTATATATATATTTCAAAAACAGACATGCATTATGAATTTGCATGAAGGAATGCTATAGATCCAGTATATCAAAATGCAAATAAAACCCACTCTCTGGATGTTTTCCCTACTTTTTCACTACAAGGTAGCCATGTGCCTTTCAAACTGAAACTGTAACAACCTAGGAAGACTTGAGAATTTCTAGCGGCATTTGCAGGTTTCCAGAAATGCCTCTCTCCAATTTTTACATACACCAAGTAACAACACAAGCAGGCATATCTGCCACTGGGTTCTCTTTACAGCAAGGAGTTGAATGCTCTACTCTCTTCTTCTTATCAGCCTAGCTTTCAAGCCTGTACATAGTCGGCTACATCCCATCTCTCTGATGCAAGTTCAAATGAAAACTGTGTAAATGTAGGTCCAGGGAAAAAAACTCAAACAGCTACATTTGCATTGTCCTGAAAAAATGAGAAGATAGATTTCTTTTTCTGTATTTCCCACTACTTTCATACTCTGTTAGTACCAATCTACTTGACAAACATGATATATGAGCTTGCCAAGAAAAAAAAAGAAAAAAAGAAAAAAGAAGGAAAGAAAAAGGGGGAGGGAGAGAAAAACCTTTAAAGGAGGAAGGTTTCCTCAGAAAGCTGTAATTTTAAAAGCATTTATCTTGAATCATGGTCAAAATAAGAATGATGGCTGCTGCAGCTGCAATCTATTTGAGCTACTGTTTCTTTGCTGTGCTTCAACAGATGTGTGCTGAAGATGAAACACAAAATCATATTTGCTGTGGATATACTCAAATGCACAGCAAGTCTTCTCAGAAGCCAAGCAGAACAGAAAATAGAGCTGCAGCAGTCATTTTAACCCAGAGCAATTAAAAGCTCAAACTTTTAGTCTCTGAACTTCAAGGCACATATATTGCACACACGCACATCCTCCTCTGATCTGACACAAACAGGGACCCAAGGGATTGTCTCAAGGGATCCAAGGCGTTTCTGTCCTAGCACCATATCCAGATGGACAAAGATTTACCACCTCTGAAGCAGTGCCCCTGATATTTTTAGTGTGCTCACGTCCTCCTGATATTTTACTGTGATTTACGAACAATAATTTCCTTTACAAAAGAGAAGCACTGAACAATTTGATAAGCAGGAAAGAAAGTATGAAATCCTGCAGTAATCACTTCCAAAGCAGCCATTCATTATGGCAAAGAGGATTAAGACTGTAGCTTGTTGGATAAGCAGATGAGCTCTTACAAATTAAGGAGGAGGCTACTTCCTTGGCAATGCAATGGGCCAAATGCTGATATTAAAAGAGAAAAAACAAAACAAAGCAAAACAAAACAAACCCACAGGCAGTAAAGGCCTGATTCTGTGATTTGCAAAATGTACAGACTAATAATTACTACAGAGCTGGGCTTTACTGTCTTATTCCAAGAGTTCATTCTGTTTAATACTTCTAAACTCTGAGTAATCCCAAGACACAGAGATGCAATCGGCTTCCTTGCAAGATCTTTTACTTTTCCAGCAGCCGGTTGTCACTGCAGCTGACCAGGACCAGGGTGGATCCAGGCTTGCAGAGTACTGATGGGCCACGTTCAGCCCCATCAGACTGAAGTTCTCCAGCACTCCTGCCTCCTTCCATCAGGGTCTGTAAATCTGTCAAGGTTTTTCCACGCTCTTCCCACTCTGTTCACAACGAGCCATACACAGATAATACTGCTTTCAGATACAAGAAGCCCCTCATGTGGCAGTTCTGAAATATTCCAAATCTCAGATCCTTCAAAACATTTTACATATGAATAGGACATTGTCAGCTCCCTCAGACCCAGGCTGCACTTCACCACACAGAGGAGTAAAATACATATTAGCACTACAAAACTTCATCTCAATTAGCATAATCTTTATTTCCATTATAGAGACCAGCTATACAGCCAACTTCGGGTGACGTACTGAGTACTCTAGATCTGTCTTTCTCTAAGGAGAAATTCCCCAAACACAAAAAAACCATTCAGAATGGTGAATGTATGAGCTTTCAGCACCTGCTCATCTTCCAACAGTTCCATTCCCTTCCTCCACCTCCTTCCATTGCTGCCACCCTTTCAGTGAGTTCAACTGACACCTTCTGATGTACTTCGTCTACAGCAAGGAAATGCAGTCATGCCTCACACACACCCAGGTGGATGGGCCAAGCACATCACATCCACCTCCCAAAGTCACGTCCAAGGGGAAAGAAGAGTGAATAATTTTACTTGAGAGCATTTAAAAGGGAACCAAAACAGGCAGCAGTTGCAGAAGACACATATTCTGGTATCACTACCAAAAAGAATGTTGGATAGACTAAAATTTTAAATTGACTGGGGCTTCCTCCAAATATGGATATGGTATATGGCATGGGATAGATGCTATATACTCACATACAGCATGAGGCCACTATGCAAGCAGCTGTCTTCTGCACTAACTAGGAACAAAGGAATCACACAGTCTTTCAAGGTTCAGTCTCTGAGGCTCCAGAACACTGGAGAACTTCGTGACCTTTACTGGTAATGGCAATATTTCAAAATTAGCAGGCAAAATAATAAGCTTTGGCTTTATTCACTAGTAGCCTGCCAATTGCGTTCTGAAACTTTTATTAATGTTGCAGTTGGTGACAAATAAGTACCTAAAAATACAAGAGCACTCTGACTGTATGACTCTGAAGAAGACAGGCAACAAAACTGCTAGACAGAACCAGAGACTTAATAAAAAGTTTTTCCACAAGAAACAAATGCTGCTCTTGCATTTGTGAGGTCTCATGCAGAGAGGGATACAAAGAGTAGGAGAAAAAAAATAAAAGGCAAGCATCTTTTTCAGAAGACTTCCCTAAAATAATGCAAATTAAGTTACATAGTTCATCTTTCAGAAAGACAATTCATTTCTGAATTTGCCAGGACAAGAAAATTCAGCTTAGGAAACTGATTTGATGTCAAGCTCTCCAAACACACCCCTTTTGCTAAGCTGATTTGACCTATCCTCACCCTCCAGCCACTGGATCTTGTGCAAGCAGTCTGCTCCTCGTGGCTATAGCTCTCATCCCTCTAATGCAGGAACCTACATGTTGTGATGAAAGGACCTCTTAACTTTCCATCATTCTCTGGGAAGTTTTCTAGGCAATGCCTCACTCTTCTTGCTTTCTTCTGAATATGTTCAACAACAGCACTACAAGCTGCTGAGAGCAGAGTGCCCTCTCAGCACACAGTACCACAGTATCAGCCCAAAACCTGGTCCCCCAAGGATCCCATGTGAAATGTATCTGCTTAGTGATAATTTCTCAGTTACAGCTATTTTTACAAACTAGCAAATATTTTTTTAAATCAGCATGTCAGATTGATACGCATTCACTTGCTAATTTAACTTTTGGTTTATTCATTCCCATATGCACCTTTATAGGAGTAATTCTGATATCAGATATTGCACCATTAAAACTACACCTGCCACCAGCTTGGAGAACTAATTTTAAAACATTTATTTCTGAAAAGATGTTGAGGCTAGTTGTCTCTTGTTAACCTTCCAAGACTGCAGAGAAGGCTTCTGTGATACATTACAGTCTTGCTCTGCTCTCAAATCTGCATGGGTTAATTTTATCACAAGTTCCTGAAAGCTGAAACAGCGAAACTGAATTTTAATTGACAGTACTTTACACTTTAAGCTTAAAAATATAAAGCAGAACAAAAATCACAGTTTAAGTGATGCTTTCTCAAGCCACAGAGTTGAATGGCAGATAGGACTGACCTGGAGGGAACAATCTCAGAAAGCTGCTGCTTCCAGGATAATCCTTACATTTTATACTGAAAACTCCATTTGTCTTCATTAAATATTAATCAGTCATTACCCAGAAGTTATATATAAAAGCTGTGTTAATAATAGAACCCAACAAGTGAGAAAATCTGACCCGATTTCAAATTTACAATAAGGGGTTGTCACACATTGCCCTTTTCCAAGTTGAGATAAATTATCTCAGCTTCATGAACTCAAACAGACCTCTGTCCTTCTACACGGCTGGGAACTGTACCCGCACTGTCCGCAGCAAAAGGGAGACTTACCAAGATAGACTGCTCGAGCTCTCAGCAGGCAATGCAGGCAAAGTATTTTATTCAGCTGGGAAGGACACCATTCGTGTGCATATGAGGAGCTATTCATGTAGGTATGATATGAGTGATTGTATTACACCCAGGTATGAGTGAATATATTGACACTGGCATTGCACACCAGTGTTTCACCCACCCTAGATGCTGGTATTCTTTTATTTTGCAATGACTGCCATCTCAAGAGTTGCAACATGCTGCATTATGTTTTACTGTTCAAAACCAACAAATAAATGGCAGATTATTCTGTTTTCTCTTTTCCACTCTCTGTATTTTGCTCCTATCTACTTCATCACAGTTTCCAGGCTGAAAGCTTAAGCAATATTCTAAGAAAATGGCAATGTGAATTTTCTCTCTAATAGCAGTTTTCCCAAGTCTCTTATTTAATTTAAGCCTTTTTTCCCGAACGCACTGCTTTTCAAGTACTCTACTTAATCAAGCTCTTGACATGGTATTTTCCTGTCAAAACCAGTTCTATTAGTTCTGAAAACTTTATGTCCCTCCTCTTTGACCTTTCGTTCCCCACCCCCACTACCAAACTATTCCATTTAGCACTCTGCTCCTGTCCCTACATGCCCCTGCCAATCATTTTGGCACATTGCCTGCTAACCATTTTTCCTCCCTCACTTATTTTAGACTTCCACTGCTGTCTACCTCCCTTCCACCACATTCCCAATGCAGTAAGAAAAGAAAATCCCCAAACTGCTCAATAGCCTGGACACCATACCAGGAACTGAGGTCTCACTCAACCAGAGCAAGAAGTAGCAAAGGGGTCAGAAGTGGCAAGGGGGGGCTATGATAAGCTATGCGTAGGGACTCAGTTGCTCAAGGGGAAGCAGGAAACAGCCCTCTCTTGTGTGCCCCTCTAGGTTTCCAGGGCTTTAATCTCATCCCTGAGCCTGGCGGCCCTTTTCCATCATCTCAGTGTCCCACTCACAGCTCATCAATGTCACTCCTCCTCTCTATTCCCAAGAGATCCTGTCTTCTCAGAGTCCCTACATTAGCTAAAACACGTGAAAAGTAAAATAGTGAATAAGAGGCTTGAGAGGCAGGCAAATTACACCACCGAGAACTACATACACCAAAGGGAGGTCAAAAGGCATGCCCAGTTTTATTTATAGTTTTCATTCAGCACTTTGTTTTTCCTGCAGTTAAGGCAGTTAAAAAAGAGTTGGAAGTTGAGAGCATTGTCACAGACACACAAAGGAATGATCAGAGGAGAGGTCTGACAGCGATGCTGCTGAGCACTTTGCTGCTTCTCAACAAAAAGTAGGTTTTCCTTTCCATTTTATGTATAGTTTTAATTCTCTATCTCAAATGTTGAAACAAGAGCAGTCATCTCCCCGTACAACTAAAGGCTGTGAGTATGGAAAGCAGTCCAAGACTTTACACGTCACTTTCTGAGAGGCTGGACAAGAAATACAGTTACCGAGGCTGTGCTCCAGCTAGTGTCAGGAACAAAAGATTTCAAGCAAATACAAACTGTCTTAGAAATGAAGACTGCCTTTACCTCAGCTATGATTGTTTCCTTGAAATGGGAACCCTGAAGAGAAAAGAAAATTAGAAGACCTCAGGGTGACAATCTCACTGTCATTAACCTTGAAGAAACCACTTTTGCTATATTGCATTTGTGGCTTCTGCCAAATGTGTGCAAATTTCAAATGAGTGATGAACACATGTATTTAAAAAAAAACAAAATCCAAATCCAAACAAGTAGTATTGACTGATTTTACTGCTCAAGACCTTAGCTCTATTCTTTTCTTGTTGTTTCGCTTTGTCCACAAAATACTGAGGGATACAAAGGCTGTAGATCAGGATATATGTGAACCTGAAACATCAGAGCTTCTAATTGCCCTGAGGTATACTGCACTATAAAAAAAAAAAGGAGTGCAGGGTGAACCAATGATTTTACTTAGATCCTCTCACATTAATAGGATTTGTTCCATGCTCTGCAGATGTTAATTTGGTTCCTCCTTATAGTACGGGGAAATTAAAACACAGGAGGGTTTGCTGTGTACTCTGCTTGCAATGTCAAGACAATCTAACTGTTTCTGTTGCAGCTCTGATGCTTCCCTTCAAAGCAGCCCACCCCAGCCTCAGCACTCAGGGGACCTTATTTAATTCCTGCTTCACTGAGGAATGTCCTTTTGAGCAGGAGGGTCTCTTTGCTGTCCTCTTGCCACAGTATTAATGCTGCTAAGTATTGGAATTTAAATAAACTGTCCTAGGTTACAGTTCAAGCTCTCAGGAATAATGTTTGGGGACTTGGTGCAAGCTCCTCCATAAGCTTTCTTTTCTTTGTGTCTTTTTCTCTCAAAACACCAGCTTTCCAAACACCACCCCCATAACAGCTACTGCTAAACACTAGTCTCCAGCTGGACAACGCAACATCAGCCATCTCTTTCCAGACCTGTTTTTCTTCAAAACATCCTTGCTGGAGCTGGTTCTTTGAGTTGAGGTTTCTTTGCATGGAATGGGGTGGGAATACAACATTTCATGCAAAGAAGCCTTGGCAAAGCCTCCCCATGGCCAGCTGGGAGCTAAATCTTCTGGTCTCTCTCTCTGGATGGTATTCAGGGCTGGGGGCAGCTTGAGACTCACTCCAACCTGCTTGTCCCAAATAACAGCCAGCAGTCAGGTCATCTTTATCCACAAGTCAAATAAAGCACACAGAGCACAGAGAGAAAAGGGGAAACAAAACAAAGGTACAGGGAGTCCCCAACAAACATAAGGGTTTCTCTCCTTCATCTGTTAGCTGTTTCTACAGCCAAAACAGAGTTAAGCTATGTACATTACTAAGGTTTCCCAGGACATGGGGTTTTCCAATGCTCTTTGTCTAATCAAAAAGTCAACAAGCTATATCATGGATTTTTATTGCAAGGACAACACTGAAGGAAGAAACCACAAAACTTCATTTCCTTTCTCCCATGTTTTTCAAATAGCATGTTTGCTCAACGCAGACAAAATAAAACACAGGCTTCCTTCTTCCCTTTAAACTAGAGATTAAGATACTCAGATAAACTTTAATGTTGAGAAGTGATGGACCAAAATGGTTCTTTAAAACCCAAACAGCATTCTTCTTCCGAGCCATTCAGACATAACATGAGAAGAGCTGTGCTAAGCTCGCCTGAGCTCTGCAAACTTCTACAGCAGCAGCTCCCTCCCATCAAAGCCATTTCTTCTCACACCAAAGCTTAGGTCAGGATTAAAGAGCCGGGGGAAATGTCTGAAGCACAAAAGGTCTTTTACTGGCCACATCGAGCACAATATGTGAGACAGAAATGATAAAAGCCGAAGGAAGACTTGCAGCTTCCCAGCAAAAAGTACCCATTAAAAGCGGTCATCAAGGGCAGGCATCAAGCTAACCGTGTGCAGGGTGCCAGCCAGCCCCGCTGCTTGCCACTTGGTGAAATCACTGTCTACACACTAACCTCTCAAACAAGCACTTAATACATCTCACTGCCCAAATCACACTGAAAGGAGGTAAGTGAGATGAACTGCAGGCCACCCGCAATGGTCACTAATGATGCAATTTATTTCTAGCAGATATGACATCGCATAACCAGCAGTACTGTGTGACTTGAGAAGTGTAGAACACAGCAAGAGCAAACCCTTCTTCCTTCCTAAATCACCTTCCCCTTCCCATGACCTTTCTCTTCTGCAACAGAGTTAAAGATTTTAAAAATGGAAGAGGGGAGAAAATGACAAAGTTAAAATAAGACTTAATAAAAAGGTGTTGATATTCAGCACAAATTGAAAAAAAAAACAATAGAATTAAATTCTACTTCCTATCTCTTTTCAATGACAGCCTTTACAGGAAAGATTTGTCCAACTTACTTGCCTGATTCTGCTGTCACTACACAATCACCAGTGCTACTGGGATTGCACCGTCACACCCAGGAAGTTATTCAAAATACAAATTACACGATCCAGCACTAAGCACAACAACATTCCTGAATTATGGTTCTTTCCTAAAATACAAGCTGGTACCACATTGCTAACTGTAGCCAAATGCATGACCAAGCCATGTCTATCCAAACCACTTCAAAAGACAGAGCAGCAGCAAGAAGAGACTGCCAAGCTGGGACACTCAGCCCAGATTTTGAATGCAAGCACAAGTTTATTATTAGGTTGCTCTTTTGAGAAGTACTACCAATGCCTCGGCTACACTGGATAAAAATAAAAGCAGAGTACATCCGCCTACCCTGAGCAAGCTGCTGCCCATGCTGCTGCTGCCCATGCTGCGCAGTGAGGAAGGTCACTCAGCTGGAGAGATGCATGCTAAGAAGCCCTGCTGCCTGGTGGCTGGGGTCCTGTGTGGGTAGACACAGCCTGCCAACCACAGCCCTGGGCAAGAGGGAACAGAGACACAGGTCACACGGATGCCCAGCTGGCTCTTACCACCATCACACACAGAAAGAAGAGTGGCAGAGGCTCTAAGGCAAAGAGAACATGGCTACAAGTTAACTCCACTGTCACCTTCTGTGCAGCAATAGCAGCTCTGGGTCAGATGGTTCCAGGTCAGACTGGGCCTTCCAGATCATGCAGCAAGGTATAGCGAAGTTTACGCAGTGAGCATGAGGCTTTGAGAGGGGACAGCAGGGAACACAGGACATCAGGCGGAACAAGTCAAGCCAAGGTCACTGGTACCAGTGCTGTCACACTGCATCATCTCTGCAAACACCGATGAGTCTGCTCTCAGTAACATGGAGAAAAATATCCCCTTCAGAGCAAAAGCCTGAGCCTGGACCAAAACCCATGGGGGAAGACCCAGAATAGGAGCTAATAATGTCACCAGAGTAAAAAGATGTGACTGAGGATTATATCCATATGGAAGACAGAAGCAAACGTCACTGATATATAGGAATAATTTTCCATGTGTAAAATCTGAATTTCACTTTGAAGCAAAGAGAAAAACTTCAGAACTGTTGCAGGCAGCAGTAAGAGCAGGGAACCTGTTGTCTTTCTCAAATGTATACAGCAAACTACTACTCACATGATTCAGCACTGCTTGCTTCTGACCCTCCTTCCCTCCACTAAGAGTGGTGTCAAGGACTCTTGCCCCAGAGAACTTTTGTGTTACTATACTGCAAAACAAATGGTATTTCAAAACAAAACTGACAAAAAAATGCTGCTGCTGAAACTGAGCACATCTTCAGCAAAAAATACTCAGATTTCCTACTGAAAAAAAAAACCAACCCCAATTATTATTTGTCTGTATTTAAAATTCTTATAGAACAGCTCTTATTTATTTAGCAAGAGATAACCAATCCAACTTGAGATGTGCCTAATCCCATTACAGTTTTCCTCCATATCATCATCATCATCATCATCATCATCCACAAGCACTTCTCAAAAGCAATGGGCTTGAGTCTTGGGACAAAATTCTTATTCAGGAAGCGAAGGTGCCCCACAGTTTATACCTCCCACTGGAATTTACTTCTGAACTCTACATTTGCTCCCTTACAATCTTCCTGTGTAACCTCGTGGGCACCACTTCAGCTCAGATTCAGCAGCATACTGAAGCACATCATGCATGTGAGTTGAAAATCAATGCAAGTGTATTGATGTAGTCATGACTTGATGAAGGTCAGAAAACAAACTGGTGACAGAGCTGGAAATAAAAACAAGAGACCTTTTGATCTCAGGATCAATTCCTTTAACCTCAAAAGCCACATTTGCATGAATTAACAAGGGAAACAATTCATCTGCAAGTGGTCTGAATCATTCTAGCGATCAGGTAATGTGTCCCAGTTCTGTCATTGTTACATTTATTGGCAGAGCTCAAATTTCCACCCCCATGCCACTTGCCCAACAATTTCTGTCCTTGGGAAAAAGTAATCAAGTATGATAAGGATGACAATCATAATTAGCTTAAAATACAGGCCTGCTGGCATGTACTGAGAACACATTTTAACATAAATGTGTAGGGAGCAAGACTAAAGCAACAGAAATTTTAGATTAGTTGAATATGGATATCCAAGTGCAAATTATGAAAAACAATCATTTTAGGAAGCAGTTGGAATTCTCTTTACATAAATTACTCCTTTAAATATTTAAAATCCCATTTAAATCTCAGTAGGGATGAATGTTTAATATCTGCTCTTCTGTAACCTGACAAAAAAACATTTGTAAAACACATTTAGCCCAGTTAGCTCCATCCTGCTCTCAAAATATGGGCAAGAGAAGGTGGACAAAGACCAAACAAGGTAAGAAACAATCTCATTTCAGTCAGATAGCTTTGCTGAGCTATCTGTCATTAAGTACATCACTTGATAGAGAAGAAATAGACTCGAATGCTTGAAGGTGACTCTTCCCATTATGAATTCAACCCATTATGAATTATATCACATTAGCACCACTTTGGTATTTCAGAGATTTTCTTTTTCCAATACATTTGTCTATCTTCTGCCATTTTTCACAGTTAAGCAATTACTGGTCTGCTGGGAAGCTGCCAGCTGTCAGTACTTCTGTCAAATTGACATTTCACAAATACGTAAGAGTCCACATTTCTGATGATTAATTCTTTCCCACAAGTGTGACAGGATAAATTACTGCCAGCAGTACCTACACAACTCCATGGGTCAGCAGGTTTCCCATAAAGAGAGACAGGCAAGGTGAAAGGCACTCTCACAGGATGACAACTGCCACATCATGGAATTTAAAGAGAGGAGCTGCATTTCAGGCTTTTTAAACTTCATTAGGAACCCAGCCACCAAAATGCCACAAGCACCATGGCCATGCCCAGCACTTGGGTAACAACACATGGTGAGAGTCAAACAGAGCTGTGTGACAGGTAGTTGTGTGTCAAGAAAGCATGAATACCAATACTAGGCTCTCTCTCCAACTCAAGGGGCTACCCAGTACTTGGGTCTTCCTAAAGCACTTCAGTTTGGATGAGAAAGAGATGATGAAGAGCCAAGTACAGCCCCCACTGTGCATCCGCACAGCAAGTACATGTGCACTACTGCCTCCTCCCTGCTGTCTTGGATGCCGCAGACGCACTGCGAAGGCAGTCACCCTTTCTGGCAGTTCTCTCTGCTAGGTCCTCGTGACCTCTCCATGTGTCCTTTCCCATATCTACTGGCCACTAAGATAATGTTCACTGATTTGCAGGGAGAGAAATCGCTCCGCCACATTGAGTAAACCTCTCAGAGGACCAGTTGCAAGCAAACTGGCCTGAATAAAACAACTTGTTTTAACCTTTCACTTAAATATGCACTGATTTTTAATCCTCTTGCTCATCCTACAGACTCACACATCAGGGTTACAAATGCAGAGATTGATGCCACACTGATGCAACAGATGTCAGTCATACCACCATGAGCAGCATTATAGATTCATCATACTAGTAGTGTTGGTTATGTGTGTCTACTGCCTAAGCTCACCACGGCAATAACCACTTAACCTGTCCAAGCTCATGTCCTTTCCAGCCAAAAGCATAGCATCAGAAGTGAATCCTGGTTGGTTTCTAGCCCTTCGCCCTTCTCAGTGCATTTCTAAGCCATGCCTTGTCCCCCTCTGTGAGGAGCAAAAACGGTGTGGGGTCAGCATGCTGGTGAATCAACTTGACCAAGCAAGCTGGTGAATCAGCTTGACCAACTTACTTATGCAAGCACCCAGCTCTTCCACTAGCTCTTTTGCTGAACCCTCTTCTGACCAATTCATTAAACAAAGTACAAAAGTGGCACCGTGGGAGAGAGATTAAACTCCTTGCTGGAGGAAGCAAGGAATAGTCTGAGATTGCTCGAGGTGTACACTCAACACTAGCACTCTGAGCCAACACGCAGACGTTTCTTTCCAACTGAGAAAAGTGAAGTGCTAGTACCTGTGGGGGAAAAACGCAAGTTTTTTTCCTTGTTCTTTTTAATGATTTCTAGCACTATCAAAAGACAAAGAGCCACATCTACAGCTAGTACAAATCCCAGCAAATCCACTGACTTTGATAACACTCCAAGAAAGTCAAACAACTCGGATTTTGGTTCCAAAGCCTTAACTACAAATAAAAACCCCCAAACACTCCAGATCTTTGTTCCTATTTAAAACCCCACTGACTGTCCCTGACAGAACTGAAAATACTTGCTTTCTACTCTCCCAGGTGAAAATAAAAACGTGTTTTCCTCAAATCTAACAGAAAGAGCTACATGCCACTTAAAACACCAGCAACCACTGACTGCTGCTACCACTCCTACAGTTGCCTTCCACAACTGTAAGCAAGCAGTTATTTTTTCTTAAGTTTTCTGGACAAATCTATAGCAGACAAAATGAAACAGTGCTCATAAAAGAACAAAATATTTAAATTAAATGGTAGTCATGTTGATTCTCTCAAAGCTGTTACTGACTCATTATTACTAATACAGAATAACGACGTACTAGAGAGCAGCCAACATGCCTAAACCCAAAAATTTATATATAACGTACATATATAAATAATTTGGAAGGCTATGAAACCATAATTGCAGGAAAGACATGTGATATAAAAAAAGATAATACAACTTTCTATGGAAATCCCACAGACTGTTGAAACATCTATTTAATTCCAAAATAGAATTCCCACAGTAAATGAAAAGCTACCGAAAAATAGCACAAAACCCCTAAAATAGCACCAAAACTTTGATAGAAGTAAATCCTCCCAGGGAGGTGTTGTAAAATGCCTAACTGCAGCTCCCCTAGATAACTCAGCCACACGTGGATGATACAAATTATATTTTTAACAGGACAGAGAATCACAAACAAGTGTGAGTCAATATGGCTGCACATGTACCAGTGACGGCAGAACACATTAGAGCAAAATCCTCTGAGATAAGGCAGACCTCGCAGCTGCTCAAGGCAAACACTGGAGCACCATGGAGCAAGAAGGTAAAGCCTGGTGGGATGTTATTTGAACTGTTAGCACACTGAACAGAAACCCCTGCATAAACACCCTTAGTTTTTTGGGACCGGGAAGGATCTGGGTTGAAGCATGGAGCCAGCATCCCATATGGCAGCCTGTTCCTGACGCCAAACTTGAAACGGCCTTGCAGCATAGCTGTGTTTCCATCCCAGGGCAGAAGGGTTGGGGCTTGTTCCCACGTGGGGTCTTGATCCAAGATCCAAAGAGCTAGGTCACTGTAGCTGTATTGGCCACAAGGGGAATAGATACAGTCAAAAGCAAGTTGAGTAAAGATTATACACTAACAATCAGATGTATGTAGACGTAATCTTACTGTTCTGAATTTTGGACAAATTCCTTCCAAAGCTATGCCAAAAAATGGTGACAAATACCAATTTCAATTTTTAGCAGCACTTTTTCCTGCAGCCTATGCAACCAAGCTAAGAACACATAAAAGAGCTGAAATGGAGCTTACTACAGTTTTAAACTAGGATAGCATTTAAAAACATCTTTAATGTCTTAAGTTCTGTTTGCTCTCCAGATTCAGGGTACAACTGGAAAAATATTGAGATTTTTTCTCTAGCTAGGGAGGGACTTTTAAGGCTATCCAGGTAGTGACAGGAGTAGGGGGAATGAAGCAAAGCTGGAGGTGGGGAGATTCAGACTGGACGTGAGGAGGAAGTTCTTCAGCATGAGAGTGGTGAGAGCCTGGCAGGGGTTGCCCAGGGAGGTGGTTGAGACCCCATCCTTGGAGGTGTTTAAGGCCAGGCTGGATGAGGCTCTGGGCGGCCTGATCTAGGGTAGGGTGTCCCTACCCATGACAAGGGGGTTGAAACCAGATGATCCTTGTGGTCCCTTCCAACCCTGACTGATTCTATGATTCCATGATTCTAATAAGAACAAAAGAAACAGTGACACAAAAAGATACAAACAAATCTAAAATTTTTACATTATTTACCAAATTTCTAAACCTAAATCAAGAAATGTACCTTGATTGAAGTACTTGATTTCTCTCATTTAATCTGCATTGTTAAAAACTGCCACTGAAGTAACACAAGCTATTAAATGAAAAGGTACAGGATTCTGCCTTTAGCACATGGATTGAACTGGCTGAAGCTATTCTGCAGAGATGGCCAAAGGAAATACAAGTAACACCAAGAAAGATGAGAAGTACCAGCAAAAGTAGTCATTATTTAAAAAAAAACCCAAACATTTACACCATTCGAAATACTTGTTTGCTAATCTAGACTTCGTGATCACTGCTACACAGGATTCTGCAATAAGGACAGTGCAGACAGAACAAGAGATCATTTTCTTGACTTACACAGTCAGAACCATGGAAGGTAGAGGGTAGGCAGGGAAAATGAGAGGAAAACCACCTAGTTAATGCACCAAACCACTGCTACAACTGCAAACCAGAAGTTTTGTAGCTGGTGAAAAAGGCTTTCAGCAGCAAAAAGAAGGATATGAACTGAGAGCCCACGCAGCAAATGTAGGTAAGGACACTTCCACAGAACACACTGGGACCAAAGAAAGGGCAAGTACTTTCACACTGGCTGGATCACAGGTGCTGAATGGAGCCAGAAATAAAAGGAAACATGAGAAAACGCAGCTGTCATTATGGAGGAACGACAAGACATGTAGGGACAAAACAAAGGAGGAAGCAAAGCCTGGATTCACTGATGAAAAGAAGACAGGTAGCAGAGACAGGTGGAGTGACGCTGTCAGCACAAAGCCAGAGCAGTCTGAGAAACCTGATAGCATGTATGAGGGCAGAGTCCAAAAAGCAGAATTAAAAGAGAAAGCTTTAGTGATCTAAAAGGCCCTTGAAGAAAAGCTTCTTAAAAAAAAAATTAAACGGAAGAGATGGACTCCTACATCTGCACACCATAATCTGGGCAGGAGACCCACGTAAGAATACATAACACCTGTAAAATTTTGGATAAGAATATAAAATTTGCAGTTGAAGATAATTAATCCATCTAGCTCAGTATCTTGCAACTCAGTGTGGCCCCATCTATGTTTCTACAGAAAGCAAAAGAGTCTAATTAAACATCTGGTGCTGTGCTGAACACAATAGAGAAAATTATTTCCTTAACACTCACCATGGTCTTTCAAGTGATGAGTGCCAGCTAGGGTTATCATCTCTGCCTGCATCAATGCAATGCTAGTGATGAGCATATCATTACTGCAACCGAGGTTTAGATATTTGACCAGGGAACTCATTGTGAAGAACATCAGATCTTTTACACTTTTGACTTCAAACAACTCATTTTATACAGTGTTTTAACTTCCCTTTGACAGAAGAAAGACTGTACCTGGTCAGATTGAAGAGTGGATTTTTTTCCCCCCTGTCTTTTAATGAAGGCCTCTCTGCTTTTCTGCTTCAAGGGAAAAAATAACCTGCTCACCATACACATGCTCACATATTACACACTCTTGCTCAGTCACATATTCTCTTTCACAGAGATCTCTCTAGATCTCTCTCGGACCAGGCTGTGCCTGGCCCTGGATCACTCACCTGCAGTAACGAACTTAACGTTACAAGAACTTTGTGCTTACACTAGCTCTCTACTCTGCTCATCACAAAACTAATTCTTAGTATCTAGCTGAATTGTCTCCTTCTCCTGTAGTTACTTATCTTCCAGGACAGCTTCTTTTAAGGAAGGCTTTAATTTCGAATATCCAAATTAGTTACAGCCTCCAGGTCAGTTTTATTTACTATTTCATTCACTTTTTCAGATCACTCTTTGCAGATTAAAGGAACTCTTGCAGAGCCTGGCAGCACAACATTTCTCATACCTTTCAGATACTAGCACATGGCAGGGCTCCAGCTTAGCTCTGATGGGCATGTTTGGAGAAACACAATTCAAAAAAATACTACAATATTTTACCTCTGAGAAATAACATGGTAAGGAAAGGAAACTGTTTCAGCTTTTCACATCTGGACTCTTACTAGAATGGAATTTGTTGTTGAGCCTGGGTAGCTGAACTAGGGTGAAAACTTCTAGTTTCTTGCCATGAATTAGCAGCAACTACAGATACAGGTTCTTAGTAATAAATACCATTTAGCCATACCAAGAATTACAGTAAGTGAAGTTCATTTCAGATGTACATTTCTTAAGAAAAGCAAAAACATGTTACCAAGCTCCCCTGGCCTGCTGAACAAAGAGTATAACCTCTCCCTTACCGCACTTGAGAAGCTTAATTGCCTTTCCAGTAGAGCTCCTGTAGCTGTCAAATTCTTTTAGTTCTATCTCTTTTATCCTTCTCTAATCTTTACATCAAGTTGTTTTATACTTCTGACCTCTCTCCAACATGGAATTTTTCAACATGAATAACATGAGGTGGGGAGGCAAAGGGCTTCTGTAAGAAACCAAATTATCTCCAGCAGATGCGGTTCGGCATCTCTGCGTTGCACCCTGGTTTTCAGGAATCCTCTTTGCACATGTAGGAGACTTGATGGCCAAACAGCAGAAACCTCTGCCACAAATCTGGAGGCCTTGCACCCCACAGGGGACCTGCACTTACAGTGGGACCCCTTCCAACGGCTCAATGTGAAGGATAGGGAGCACAGCCAGTCCCTGCTGGGAGAGGGTGGTCACTGTGCCTGGCACAGTCCCACAGGTGATCAGCAGGATACTGAAGTTGGAGAGGGCAAGGTAAATACTGAGGGTCTACTCACCTGTTGGAATTACAGCAAGAGGGATTAGGTGAACTCTCTTTAAGGATTAAACCCTGCCCCGAAGATCACCAAGGCTTAGCTTCTTTATTCCACTTATTAAATAAGTGCTATCATTATGCGATTGCATGTTTCAGTGGACCCAAGCCCAAATACCCATCAATCACTTCCACACATAGAGAAAAGGAAGGGAGGCAGCACACATGCCCCAGAAAAAAGAATCACCATATTCAGAAAGAACACACATCTGTTTAAAAAAAAAAATGTATCTCACAATAATGAATAAAAACAAAAGTAAACTCTCATTACATTTCTTCCGCTTATGCATTTAAGGGACCATAAACTGTGTCCCTCCATTCTAAAGAGCTGCTTAAACTGCAGCAAATTGGTAGAAACTGATCAGGTCTTCAAGATATCAATTCATTACCCTGGCTAAAATACAAGTGCTAATCCCTCACAGTTATCTCATTAGCTCCATGTTTCACTTAGGGCTTGCATAAAATTAAGTATTGATTGTCTTACCACTTAATGCAGTGAAAAGATGATATGTGTGTATTGGAGAAACATACAAATTTTCATTACAACAGTAATCAAATGCCAAGTAGAGACAGAATAATCAACTTTTTAAGGCTGATTTTAGTTTTTTTCTCAAAAGAAAATAAAGCATCGTTCAGGTCACACTGCATGGGAGGAATAATGCAGACATTAACGCACACACAAACTACCTTTAATTCATATTTAATTTGGTTTAAACCAAGGGATACACTTTACTGTTCAAGAAACTGTTAAGAACGGACTGTGGTTCTGTGCTAAAAGTCTGTCTGCAGGACATGCTGCCACTGTCTGCTCAGGGAAAGGGAAGACATCACACAGGAAGGGTTTAATTTCTCAAAAGAGATTCTCTCACTGCTTTGTACATGCTTCTGCAATTCAACCTTTGTCATCTGGTTCAAGCAATTCCCCAGGCTTTGTTAACCTCACTTTTAGGGTGAAAGGAAGAAAGAGTGATTAATAGTTACTGCATCTGCTCCATTTCCACAATAGAGATTTCAATCCGGGGGCACAAGGAATAATGTAAGCGAATAAATTCTGTGCTCCATGTCTTCAATATCTTGCCCAACGAGACTAAAAGACAACTGGATTCTCTGGGAAATACACTAAAAATTGACTTTATTCCGCCACGCCTGCCATTTTCAATACTTCATTTGCTGACACAAAAGCATAAAAAGAATATGCTAGCTAATTAGATGAATTACAATGATATTGAAAATATCACTTGAAAAGGAGGTTGAACCCACATTCACTTGAGGGATTTGCTATTTCTTTACAAAAGTCTGCAATTCCTAAACTTTCCAAATGCAGATCTTTGCAGCTGCAAAGTACGGCCACAAAGGCCTGGGGAATACCAGGACATCATGCAAATAATCAGAATACTTTCCTTCCTGTGACTTTGATATCTTTTTCTACAACATGAGGGCTGGAATACTAAAGTGACTTTGTTCTCACTTTTTGCTATGGTTTGATAATGGATGAATAAAATTGTAAGTGTCAATAACTCAGGAGAGTTCAAATAAAAGAAAAAGGGGGTTTTCTTTTCCCTTGGCTAAACTACTTGTCTGAGGTAAAAGACAGGACACGAAACAAGATTTCCTGATTTTTGGACTACTTTGCCCTACTGAAGTAGGTGCATACTGTACAGCTGCAGCCTCCACTCATATCCGAGGCTACCTTTTACCAAAGTGCCTGGTAACTTTTCCTGTGTGTCTGCACTGTTCCCCAGAGAAGGCCCTCGTGGGGTAAGAAATTATATTACCAAGAAAAGGCAATGTTAAGACATAACTGATCACACTAGAAAATCTGCAGTGCCTTTGCAATTACTTTTTGTCATCCTCTCTCAAAGAAAACGAACTTATTTGGAGCTGCTGCATTTCAGATACTGCTAATGTGAGAAAAATTGTTTACATTCTGCCTTGCAACAGACAGCCCAAAGCAATGTGCTTTCTGACTATCACAGTCATATCAGGGAACGTATCTAACATGTTGGCCAGTTATTTACTCTTACTGCTTGTTTTGGGGGGAGAAGGTTATCATATGACAGTTCAGGTCAGTTAGAAAAGCTTCAACCTGAAGCTGGCAATCAGTAGCTGATTGCCTTTTTTATCCTTTCCACTCCTCAATCCCCAGAGGGGGAGGGGGGGAAATTGTCACCCTCCATCTAGGCTTCTGGATGCCTTGTAGACAGGGTGTCTGAAAGAGGTGGTTAATAGTGGATGCCAGTTTCCCCAAAACACCAAAGCCTCCTTTAACAACAGGTACCAGATATGGTGTCCAGCTATGATGCTGAATGACGGCACCTGATGGCATGCTTGCACTTTATGGTGGACAGACATATAACACTCTTTCCCTCAAACATAAACAACATATCTATGCTCCCTTCTTCACCAGCCTATCACTGGCCTGGCAGAGCAACCCCTAGATGACAAAGCATCCTTGTATGTATGTGCACACCTGATTCCTTCAGCACTGCCTCTCAGACAATGGATGGTGTTGCTCAGGCTTTCAGTATTCATCTGTTATCCATTCATTTGCTTTATGACTTGGCAAGTAAGACTGGTCTCTGAGGTATGTCCAGGGCCATGTTTTCATGAACCATGCTGCCCAGGCACATGGGCAGATAAGGAATTATCTTGCCAAATCCAGACTGCAGAATAGATTGTGATTCTCCCGAGGGAGAAGAAAAAAACTTTAAAGCTCAGTTTAGCATGAAGAAGTTAGCAAATCTTTCCTCTGACACTAAAGTTCTGGCACATGCTGCTTTCTCACATGTAAACTATTTTTTGTTAGAAAGAGACAGCACTTCCTAACATTTGTAACAAATCTTTATTCTTGAAAGAAATGTGTACTGCTACTGCCTTTGTCAGGCAGCAAAAGTACCCAGCAACTGTCTCAAAGACAACAAAGAGGCTTCCTACAGTTCCTAACTGGGGCACAGAACAGGGGTTGTGACAGCTGGAAAGGACTGGTAAACCTGCAGAGGATGTTTCCATAGGATACCACAGACTGGTAAATCTACAGAAGATGCTTCAATAGGGTATCACAGACTGGCAAACCTACAGAAGATGCTTCAATAGGGTATCACAGGCTGGCAAACCTACAGAGGATGCTTCAATAGGGTATCACAGACTGGCAAACCTACAGGGGATGTTTCAATAGGGTATCACAGACTGGTAAAACTACAGAAGATGCTTCAATAGCGTATCACAGACTGGCAAACCTACAGGGGATGTTTCAACAGGGTATCACAGAACTAGACACATAGAACAAAAGGTGCCTTTCCTCGATAGCACAAAAATATGGCAATATCCACAACACCCACTTAGGATAACTGAGTGTTCTTCCAACATATTCCAGCAGTACTTTGGTGTGCGGTTTGTTTGGGTTTTTTTACTTTGTTTTCAAATTATACATGTTATATGGTCTTAAATATGCCCAGTTTTAAACATTGAGTGCTATGGAAAGAAAAGTAATTGTACATCTTTATCATTCCATTAAAACTTTTCACCTCAACCCAGAGGTTTTTTTGGTGTTACTTTCCCTCCCATTTGTCTGGGGGAAGAGGGGTTTATGAGAGTTGGTTTGTTAACCCAGGACAACTACTAAGAAAAATCAGCTAGTTTGAAGGAAAACACTTGTTCCTATGAGACTAGTGAGCGGTAAAGAAGGAAAGACTACACTTTCAATGAGACCCAAGCAATTTTCCTCCCAAGACCACAGTGAGTAACTAATCCATAGAGCACCCTGCAATGTTACCTACAAGTGGTCAGGCAATCGCTTTAGTTTACTTCATTTGATTTGACATGAACGACACGCAGAGAAAGAAATCCTTAGCAGATATGCCTTTGGCCCAGTTTGCCCTCACTGACTCTGAGACCATTCCCTCTACACCACTCCTTCATTTCCACCAATATCTTGCCAGAATGTCTGAAAGAAAAATTGTAACAATGAGTTCCGAGGCACGCAGCTCAAAGGCAATAAACCCTGTGTCTGTCTCTGCACTCACGGGGCACAACAGTGCAGGAGAACACAGCGCATTAAGCTCCTGAGTGGCTGTCAAAGATGATGCCTCCCCAGCACTTCTTTAAATTTAGGTTGTGGTGTTACGCAAGCCCTACAGCTACTGAAGTGATTCTGGGTAAAAAGCCTTCAGAAAAGGAAAGACTCTATCGGTTTTAATGCATCCGTACTTGCACCAAACGCTACGTCAGGAGTGAGACAAAATGTCACATTTTGTAAAAGCAAACTGAAAGGATCCTAGAGGAATCATCCCACTGCCAGCAGAACTTCGTGGACAGTCCTTTCTGAACAGTATAGCGCAAGCAAAAATGCAAATCAGCCTTCAAAAGGTGAGGCCTTCAAAAGGAGGCACCATGAGGTGCTCCAAACGAGGTGGTGTGCAGCTGCACCCAGGCAGGCAGCACAGGGATTGAGCACCCTTCCAACAGGCCATGCTGGCCAGCCTCATTCCTGGCTCAGACATCATCCCCTGGCAGGCAGTGCTGGTTTTGGCTGGGACAG
>VWYK01095135.1:0-23808 GCA_013399775.1 Semnornis frantzii
AGAAACTTCCTAATACCCAACCTTATTCCTGATGAGACAACGAGCTTGTTTAAATTTCACTGAGGTCTTTTTAGCTGTTTCTTCAAAACTGACTCAGCAACATCTTTAACCACCTGCTTAATTTAGAGCAGATGAAAAGTCCTACTCACGTGTCAGGTTAAGGATATGCTTAAGTGCTTTGCTGGATTGTGTCCTAACGGCTTGCAGATACAGATGGCTGTTAGCAAGACCCAAAAGAGCCCAGGTAACCACCAACGGTCAATTATATTCCTACCAGAACTTCAAGCCAGTATATCATACTGTTTGAAGTTAATTGCTTTGAAATAATTGGACAGGTGAGCAGGTAAGTTCACACAGAGCATTTGCAGTTTTCCTTTGTATTGAAAAAAAAAAAAACCCAACAAACAACAGTAACCTATATCACTCATTCTTCTGCTGAGNCCAACAACAGCAGTGCAGCTTGCACAGACAAAATGGGCAGGATTTTAATAAAACAAGTTGAAAGGGAAGGGAAAAGGTATGTTGGTGTTTTTTTTAAAAAATACTTTTCCCTTTCATTTTTAGCATCATTAAAACCTTGAAAATATTTTATTCGAGAGCTTCTTTAGTTAATACCTCATTACTTCTCTTTTTATTGTTATGGTAATCAAGCCCTAATATATTGCAGCTTTATAGCATGAAAACAAGGCTAGGCCTGTGGGCATCAACAGATGTACAGCAGCATGCAGTAAAGCACAGGTATAGAGGCATGCAGAGCTGAATATGGCACAGGGATTTTATTTATTTTTTTTTAATAATTGTTTAGTAACTCATCTGAAGTTATTTTAACCTTGACAACAGATGAACTCTAATGTGGGCCATGATCAGTCATTGGCAAGATGTACCCAGTAGCCAGGTTTTGCAATTGTTTTCTTACAGGCTGAGTTTTAGGAAAGCAAGAAGCAAAGCTTGAGAGAGATGATTAAATTGTTTGGATTACTGTAAACTGTAGCTGTAAATATTCAAAACATTTAACTGAGTATATTCTAGCCAAGGGAGAATGGTGACACTAGGGAACTGCCTTTACCACCAAAGCCTGGCATCCCCAGAGGAAATCTGTGCTCAGGGTCAGAATTTGTAGCGTCTTCTAGCTTAGGCAAGCTTTGTGGCACACCAGAAAAACAAACCACATTTGGATCTCACTTCTGGTTTTGAAGTGACACTTGGACCTTGTGCTGGAGCTCTGCTCACGACTGAATTTCACCCACCAAACCAAGGAGAAGTTATATATAACTTTTAGGAAGTTATAATGGTCTTGTCTGCAGGGTATTGAAATTCTATCTCAAAAAGAGTGTCCCTAGATCCTTTCCAGGTAAATAACAACAAATGACCCCAAGACTAAATAGGCTCCAGTTCTCAACATTGTTTTCAGGACAGATCATTCAGGAAGCAAATCCAGCTCTTGGGAGATTTTCTGAATTTAAAGGGAGTATTTTGGCTAACAACCTCTTTCCCAGTAAAATAGTTTCTAACAGCCAGCACTAAAAGCAATATGCCTGTGACTCAATAAAATCATTGATACTGAAGACCATCTAGGAAATTTCTGCATCCCCAAGGGTAATTAGGTGGCACACCCACAGGCAACGGCTTCAGTTTATCCAGAACAGAGCCCTGCAGGTCCAACCATTCAGAAATACCCAACAAACTCTATTTGTCACTGCAAACACTTTACCTTCACAATAACGACCCAATATTAATGAAGGAACAGGAAGAAAGTAGGCACAGGTAATACATTACTCCAGTAGAAGTGAAAAATGTCTTCCACATTATTACTGAATAACAGTAAGGCATGACTCAAGATGTGGATCATCAATGTATCTGAAAAACCTGGTTAACCTCAGCTAGGCAAAGGTTCTCAGCTTCTCCCTTGGAAATACTCTGTGTATCCTGTATTCTGCTGTGTCTGTTCTATACCTTGTAATTCAAATAAAGACTCCTAACAACATAGAGGCCAGTCATCTAGATTTCTAGCGTCAAGCATAAGGGTGAGCAGCTCTCAGCTGCAGGAAGAGCTAACTTCTAGGAGGCCACTCACACCTACAAGCATTACACTGGACACTGTCAGCTCAGACCTGAGGGCAAGAACGCCTGTTGCCCGGCATATAACAAATGGAATGAAAGGCGATGGGCGCTGTAGTCCAGCAAACATACTAATTATATTAATAAAATGAAAGCTTAAATTTTGAAGCTAATCCTGGGCTATCATTTATAAAAGTTAACAGGGCATATTTAATTTAGGAATTGGCTAACGCTTCTCTTTCCACTGCTGAAACCTCATAAATGAAATATACTGGATTGCTGCCCAGTGCGGAAATAAAAGTTATGAATAATGTTTCTATCTCAATCATTGTCAGTGCTTTAATATTCCTAATTACTTTAAAAAGCTAAATATCCAACATAGGAAAAACCTTCTTTTTCTTTTTATCTTTGCTTGCAAGATTAGCACCATTTAATAAGAGCCGCTGGGTAGTTTAGTCCGTGAGACCCATCTGTACCTTGACATCTCGGCCTCACCTCTTCATTTTCACAGAGTGGGGTGCTTGTTACTCTGTGTGTGCCTGTGAGTATAAATGTATATACATCCATGTGTGTATCTCCACAGTGTCACAGTATTTTTTCAATACTATTAGTTGTCAGTTCTCTGAGTGCACATGCACCGTGTAAACACTGGCTTTTAAGTTAAACACGTCTATTACTAAAAATAGCTGAAAGATAAAATAACTCCCTGAGATTCTACACAGCATTTTATAACTGAAGGTATTGTTTTGCTGTTTAAAAATATTGTTGCAGATAGATATCCAGCATCTCATGCTGTCCAGTGTTTCCCTTGTCTAAACATCAGGTAATCCCAAAAGGCCAAAGTATGTCCTTTTCTCCCTGTTCTCTCCCTGTTGCATTTTCTGCTGTAACTTGAGGAGACAGCAGCACAGCTGCTGACAGAACACCAGTAACATAACCAGAGAAGAGTCTGCCTCATTGACTGCAGCCTCTGGAGGTCCCCAGCCCCATTTAACTCCTATTCTCTTCTAATGCCTCTCTTTATAGATCCCTTTCCTGTTATCTTTTCACCTGATGATGGCATCTCCTTTTTAAGATCCCAATCAATCTGGGGGAAAGGAAGGAAGTAAAAGCAACGTGAAAGGTTTGTTCAGTAACTGACGGCATCTTCCTCGATGGAGCTGTATTTACTTGCCTGATGCACAAAAAGTCTTCATTTAACAAGCTTATTGCTGTTATGTCAATAATGTACTGGGCCTGTTACATAATATCGCTGATGCTTGTGCTGGGAAGAACCCTGGCTGCTCAGTTCCAGTGTGAGCTAATCACGCAGACTTAAACTTATCACCACCAATTAAGAGAGTTTGACAGATACAGATTCCCCAGCTGAAAAAAATTGAAATCCGCAAGCGTGAATTAAAGAGGCAGAATTCCCACCTCTTCCATTTCTCCAGTATGGATAATTTACAGGGTAGATTTCAAGTCAGAAGGTAAGAGTCTGGCTTCTTTGCAAAGTCAATGTCAAAACTCCCAGTGGCCTCTACAAGACAAGGATTCTGCAGAGCCTGTTCCCAGCGACTCCAAGTAACCCACAAAGTATTTAATGAACAATGTGCTGCATTCAAGATTTCAGAAAGTAAAAATATCATAATAGAGCTATAGTATCTATACTGGTAACCAACTGGTAACTAACAGGACCAAAAGCATTAAAAGCATTCTCCACTATATTTAACATCTCTTTGTAAAACAAAGAAAAAAGGTGAAAGTCATTATCATAGGAAAGGGCATTATCAGAATTAATTGCTTCAAAATGACCAACAAACAGCCTTCATTTTTCCATGTAACACATTCAAGCTTCCACTTACAGCATTGAAGCTCTTGTCCACTGCTTTATTTAAGACCTTTTTTAAAATAGCAGCATGTATCTTTATCGTGTTTCCAGTCCTTACTCACCACTGGAGCAATCGGTCCCTCCCCACCCTGGTTCACAGTGACAAGTGTCGGGAGAAACACATCTGCCATGCACACACTCCTCAGTGCAGAGTGCTGGAAAGAAGAAACAACACACAGCATTGTAAACATATTAAGTGGTTGGTAAACATACAATAAACTATGCCTCAGAGAGCAGTATTTTGTTAAAAAAATATTAAAGAAAGCAAACACACCAAAAAAAAGATTTACTTGCAAGATTTAATTAATGCTAAGTGACCAAAATAAAATACAGGTCTCTAGATAGCAATAAACTCATTTATCACTTCAGCTCTTTGCAATGAAAAACTCCTAACACTGGAATTTACCTCAGTTAGCAGTTTTACTTCACAATAAAACCTTTACCAAATTGACATTATTAACGTTATTATATTCCTGACTACCAGCTTCTTCTATTGCACTGGAGTTGCTACTGCTCATAAAATGGTTTTGAAAGTTTATTGAGATCCATAACAGACTTGTGAAAGACAGCTCAATACTTTTACTACATTGATTTACAGGATCACTTCTGTTGCAAAGCATCTTTAAGGATCTTTAAGATCATCAACTCCAACCATTCTCTAACTCTACCAAGGCTGGTGCTAAACCATGTCACTCAGCACTACATTTCTGCATCTCTTCTACACCTGCAGGGATGGGGATTCAACAATCTCCTGGGGAGCCTCTCCATTGTTTGAGAACACTTGCATGACACCATAGCCAGTGATTCAGATTGGATGGTTAAGTTGGAACATATAATTCCTGTCTAGATTTGTGTCTGTGAATATTAGGAAGAAATTCCTTATAGTGAGGGTGGTTAAGACACTGGAACAGGTTGCTCAGGGAGGCTGCAGGTGCCCCCTTCTTGGAAGTGTTCAGGGCCAGGTTGGACAGAGCTTTGAGCAGCCTGGTCTAATGGAAGGTGTCCCTGCTCATGGCAGGGGGGTTGGAACTAGATGATCTCTTCAAGATCCCGTCCAAGCCAAATCATTCTGTGATTTTTATGATTCTATGATTCCATGAATATTGTTAATAAGATCATTGCATTAAAATACATATACACATACAGTAAGTAACACATACTGTATCATATATAATTTATGTTTGTATATCTTATGGGTTTATATCAGATGGGAAATGTGGGTACTGTGCTGACTTAACCAAGAACAGGCAGAAGATGGACTACAAAAGACTTATCCCAAGACAAAGATTAATTAATTCCTGTCTAAAACAAGGCCAGCAGAGCTGATTTGGGAAAGAGCTTTTTCTTGCTGTACTGAAAAACAGGCTGAATTACCCAATTAATTTTAAACCAGCTAGTGAGCCTTCTTAAATTTGCACTGGACCTGCATATGAAATACCTTTTCAGTTCCCAGGTACTGCATGGGCCAAACATTTTCTACACTCTTCAACATTTGAATGATTCCTGCTGCATTTGACATTCTGTTTAGACTACCAGACTGGCTCACATCTTGGGCTGGCATCGAAGTGGATGGAAACATTTTGATGTCTCTTCTGTGTTTGTGAGCTATTCACAAGATATTTGCATTCAACTTCACATCACTCTGAATAATCCTATGGGACAAGACTCCCAGCTCTTCATCCACCAAATCACATGTGGCTGGTGATTAGACCAGTCATTATAGCAACTAAAAGATCTTTCTAAATGAATCATTTTCTTTCTAGTTTTGCTGCACGTTGAATGTGCAATTTATTTATACCTTTGTATTGCAGTACTGCAGGGAGCATGAAATATTGATAGCTAATTCTCTAGTCACTAATTGTCCTCATCTTTTGTGGATTTGTTTAACCTAAGTCAGGGTTTCTGAAGACTGTGAGGCATCTCAGTCTACAGCTGTAAGATGAAATTTAAGGCAGGATATTAGGAAAACAAGATTTCCCAATAAATATATGTCTTCATGCAGTCATTTTAAAATGGACAGTTATCTATAGGAAGCCCACATACAGAACAGCTACAAGCTTATAACTTGTTATTAAAATCATGGTGTAATAAAAGATAGGCAATATGGTGAGGTGGGGATGGCACAGAAAACTCTGCCCCATATAGCTTTATCTTAGAGAATGGTTCTCACTGATGAAACTCTTACATAGCAGTTTTGTGATAGGCATGGAAATGAAAACTTCTATTTTTCTGTTCCCTGTACAGACATTTGCTATAATAAATCATTTCTATATGCAAAATCTGCATCTGTTTTTTTCTTCTTTTAACTATAAGCCACGTTCTCAGGTCAAGGCATCATTTGTGAACAAGGAGGTTGATGGTGGATTAGCTCTTTGCTCTTCCAAATCACTAAACTTCTGCTCATTATTGGTATAAATTGGGGTGATGTAGGCACACAAACATATCACACCTTAACTATGGCAACACAAATACCAAATAATAATGATTAATTAAGATAATAGAGTTTACTTAATCTCTTGTTTATGCACAGAAATGCTGACTGATGTAGTCCTGCGGTCCCTTGGGAAGAGACTTACAAGCACAGTTCAAGATATTATTCTTCATTCTAAAGCAATCAGTGATATGCAAAATACAAATAAGTACTATAGAGAACTGTTTCTTTGTTTTCAGGTATCTTGAAGTCCTTCATAGCTGAAGATGACAACATTTAACAAGCAATCACAGAGTCAAGTAAGGTAAAGACACTCATTGGAACTCTGGGTCCTCTCATCTTTATTAGTTTATTAACTTGCCAAACAAGCAGTGACAAACTCACTAGCATATAGTAATGTATATATGTGTGCCATTTGACATTACATAGGAGTAATCCTGTATTTGGGGGTCAGAGAAACCCTCTTACTTTTAAAGGGGAAGCTTTGATATAAGCCATTTTATTCCAGGAGGCAAATAATTGGACTCCTGCACTGTCTGATTTGGATCAGGCTTCTAAAGGTCTACAAAGAAGTCATATTATGGTACAAGTTCTAGCATAGCAAATAAACTTCTGAATTCCCCCTGTGTAAGGGAAGTCTTGCCTTGCTCTGATCTTTAAAGTTTAAATTAATTTTTCATTCTATTAACATTCAACATAATAGGATGCAATGGTCCCCAAGGCGTTCCTCATAATATACTTTGTACAGTGGTTTGCAAATGATCTTATAGTTAATGGAACTATAAAAATTACTTGCACATAAAGGTCAAGAAAAATAAAGATGAGTATATACTTTCTGACACTGTCCTGTTCCACGCTCAGCTAAAGGTCCCTGGAGTAAAGAAAACTTGTACTATGCAAGGAATATAATTCCTCTCAATATAATCATCCAAGCAGTTCAACTTTTGGAATTCCAGACTTATGCCTGCATTTTCCCTTGATCAATTCTCTTGAACAATCCAGCACCTCATTGATCAGTTTATTATTAGCATTCTTGGCATGAGTTTAAGTCAGTTTGTAGTTTGATTCAGCCTGATAATAAAATGACCTACATCAAATCCCTGCCAAAATGCCATCTCCGTAGCAATGTGTTTAGCATGACTTATTTGGCCATATTCAAGGTTACAGAGCAACTGCTCCTTATCATGGAATAAAGTCAACAAAAGGACTCTCTAACAATTCATCTGATGCTTATCACTTACTTTATAATTACAAACAGTGCTTTTTTCCCCCAACATATAAGGTCAATCTTCAGGGAAATAGACCTAAAGATTAAACTCTTTTCACACCTGAAATGACTCCATAGATTTCTTTAACACCAGCACTTGTTTTTCACTTGGTGTACAGAATTTGAATGCAGATATATTAAATGGGTTGTCTGTTATCTCCTATCTACAAAGTTATGAAACAATCAGGATATTGTTACTGGGGAGTAGACTAAGTGGAGCAGACTGAAGAGTACTTTGATTGCAGTGGCACCACAGCGAGTCTAGCCCAGACAAAAGCAGCAACACTCAAGCGTTGGAGAGCTCTTCTGTCCTCCTTGGTGCTGCATTGTTCTCTATAGACCCAAACTATGACTTTGCAGGGTTTAACCTGCTGTACCACACTGTCTATAAGCACTATCATACCCTGTTCATCAGTATATTATCAACCCATTAACTTCCTGCACTCCATTAAGCAACATAACCAACACCTCCCACATTTACCTTAGCCTCTTTCCTGGAGGTGAAAGTGGATTTAGAGAAGAGTTTCATTCGAAGGGAATAAGGGTAGAGTGATTTAGCTTGGGAAAGTTTTGTTAGTTTGTCCAAAAATGTAACTTATGCATTTATTTTACAGAAGTTAGAGTAAAAAAAAAGGTCTTGTTCTTGTGATGGAATATGACAGCATTCGCAGTGGTCCATTGAATCTGGAGAAGCTCTCATCCACTAACCCAGCGAGTTCCATCTCCCTTCCTGCTTCACCTGGAGGGATTTTGTTGTGCCAGACAGGCAAAATACCACCCAAACAAAGACCAGTACAATTCCAAAGGCTAAAGGAGCCCAGCATAGAAAGCAGAAAACAATCTTCACGAAGTGCACTCAGTCATAGCAGTGCGTGCTGCTGAAGAGATGAGCTGGAGTGTTCTGTACAACCTCAAGTTCCCTGGGCACTGCAGGCTTCCTGCCCAGGGATTGTAGGGCAGCCAGTAGGTGATGGCAAGCAGAAATAAATGTAGATACACTTTAATAATGGAAAACAATGCTAAAAGGAGATACAGATGATAGCATGAACATGAGTGTGTGCATATAACAAGAATTTCAGGTGCTGTCCTAGAACTACAGAGAAAGAACTGGTCTGTTGTGACTGCACATGTGGCAAAAGGACATTGCTCCATGAATGCAAGGCCTTCTACCCTAGACAATCTCCACCAGTTTTTCTGCACTATATATAGATCTCACACAAACTCCAACCAATCTTGCTTATTTGCTGTGAACCGAAGGTAGAGCTGAAGTTTTTTTTCTCTGATGTTACTGGCATTTTAATTTCAGGCAATCTAACCAGTTTGCCCCATGCTTGATTGTTGGTGGACTACAAAAAGCAGGAAGTTAATGGAAAATGTGATGTTTTCCTTCACTGTTATTCCATCCCTGACTAATTTGGGGCAGTTTAGTACATTCTTGTAGTCCCTTATGTCACTTTTAGGGGAAAGTATAATTTTGGAAGGTGAAGTAACAGTTGTCTCATGGCCAGTAGTTTCAGATAATGCTGAGGGGTCAAGGAAGACAAAAAANAAGAATGCCTGGGGGGCAAGAAAAAAAAAAAAAAAAAAAAAAAAGATGAAAAAGATGCCTGCCCCTAATCCATTAGGAATCTCTTCATTCAGGGCCACTCTGGTGTTTCCATCTTAACATACTGGCCTGAATCCAGGTTGTGCTGAGCCTAGGATATTAGCTTCATTAGATAAGGCTGTAGTCAGCTTTTGGCTGGATTCTCTTAGAGCATACTTAGGAAAAGGAGGTTTGAGAGCAGAAGATGGTTACAGCTAATGCATCCAGGTAGGTTTTCCTCATTCTCAGATTATTGCTTAATTGTGGAATGGAAGATTCCCTGTCTAAATCACTGGCTTTCCATCAGGAATCATGCTGAATAGGTGGTTTCCTGGATAACTGTTGCAATGAAGTGGGATAATAGTTCTGTTTTGCTTAATGTCTATTTCTGTTGTCATCACTCAGGATACATTCATTAATTTATCACCTTGGATTGCACTTCAATGCAGGGTTTAGCAGCTTTAATAGATGAAGATACAAAAATATCTCAAAGACTGCTCAGGTTTTGAGGAATTTATTGTTTCAGTGTATAGCAACCCTTATTGTTCATCTCCCTCTTGGCATTCAATGAAAGTACCAATAAAAAAAACCCACAAACACAAGGAGATCAGTGTAGGCAAAGTAAAAACGAGACTGATACAGATCATGGAACAGTGATAGGTTGGAAGATCAACTCCTTTCCCTGTAGGTGCAAGTCTATCATGGTTTTTGGCAGCTTCAGAATTAGAGACTATGCATCTGTACAAGCACAACAGAAACAATGGTCTGCCTTGTCATGGGGAGTCTCTGACCATTGCCTTCATGAGACACTGATCTGTTGGAGATAGCTAGGTTGTGTTACCCTCAGTCTTGACACCCTGCCAAAGCATAGGGAGTGGGCTATGATAGTGATGCCTTGTGAATGATTGGAGTAAAAGAATTGAGGAGACATCTTTCAAGGATTTTGTCTCCTCTCAGGAGTAGAATCTGACCCACGTCAGTACTGTCAGCAAATCCCTATGTGAATTTGCTGGGAGATGATGATTTGTTAATAAGCATAAACTCCATGATAGTTTCAGCTCATTTTTATTACCAGATATATGGCAGTCTGGGGCTCTGATGACCAGTGAGAAGGTGAACACAGGAATTGCCATATTCTAATCATGGATGAGCAGCCCAGGCAGGTGACATGGGATAGTTTACAGATTGTAGAATAATTCCAGACAGAACTCAGTGTTTCAGACTCTCAGCTTCCTCATAAGAGCAGTGCTCATAGGTTACTGATTTCAGGAAGATCCAGCACTGATAACAATCTAGTTTATTACATGTTGCAATCTACCACCTGCTGTAGGCCTTCCTCCAGAAAGTTGTTAGGGAAGTAAACTCTGCAGAGAGAAGGTTGAGGTAGAGAAGAAACTGCCACTTTTTTTGGTGTGTGTTCTCAGAAAAGTAAGACTGTTGGAGCACATTTTGGAACTGCTGTCTGGTTGGTTCTAAGGAACAGCTGAGTTGGAGCAGCAAATGTCTGAGATGGGAATGGCATCACATCAGTGACCATAAAATAGTGCCAGTGGCACTAATAGAGAAGGTTAGAACCCTGCAAAAGGAGAGGTCGATGGGAGTCACACATTTAACAGACTCTTTGTGTCATTTTGATGCCCTGTTGGCTTCATTTGCTCTGGTAGAGAAAGGGAATGGGAGACAGTACTCACCATTTAATAATGTCTGAACGAGAGCTGAAAAGCAGCCTCCTTGTAGTAGCAAATGTCAGAAGAGCAGAACTGGGGTCAGCAAGCTGAACCGCTTTGTATCCTTGGCTGTGTGAATAACAGAAGAGCTTTGCAGTACTTCAGAGCAGAAAAAGGGAATGGTGGGAAGTCACTGCAGGGCTCTGGGCACTGAAGTGCATCTGCTTCTCAAAGTGAACAGGTTACGAGGGTGGGTAAAAGCAACACCAACCTGTTAGTCCGCAGGGAAACTCACAACCGAGCTCTGGCCTGGCAGAGAGGAATGTGCGCAAAGGCACCAGGGAGTTAAGCTGAAGAACCAGGCAAATTCTACAATGAAGACAAAGCATCTGTCTGATGCCTGATTTCAGCAGACTCATGACTAATGTCACATTTAAAGGGATCAATCTCTGGGATGCAGGGATGTCTCTTTCTCACCCCCAGTGCTCCACAGGGATGATGGGACACAAGTATCTGAGCCTACTCTATAGGATGCAGAGAAATTTCACCTTCAGGTGAAATCCTGACCACTCAAGGTAAGTCACTTGCAAATAATTTGACATTTCTAAGGCTGAATCTTTCTCACTGCCATCACAGAAAGAAAATTTGAGACCAAAGAGAATTCTTTTGAGATAAAGTAAATATTGATAATTGTTGATCACTTAAGGCCTGCAACATATTTTATGTATTTTTCTGCCATTGTTTCCACAAGAAATAATCACTGCATTCTACCACGTTGAGAGGAAAGAGTTATGCTGAGATCAATTCTGCTGATCAATGTTCTAATATAATATTATTCTGTGGGATCATTTCAGCATTTAAGTTTTTCTGGTAAACGATTTCCCATTGCCTCGCTGCAAGGTTCAAACCAATCATTATCACTAGTTCAAACTGTTAATGAGGTTAAGAGACATCCTGAATCAGCAAAGGAGAATCTACTGTTTCCCCCTCTTGTGCCCTCTGTCTACTCCTTCCATTTTAGTAAATTGACCAACTCTTTCCAGCAATTTGTAGAAAACACATTTTCACAAGTTAATTTTCTCCTGGAACTTGACTCATCCAACCAGCAAACGTAATGACAATTTGTCTGCAAATTGTGCTTTATACTGCACCTTTAGAAAAAAGTGTTACTGTATTTTTCTAAGTAATGTAGAAATATTAACATCTACTCTCATACATTGCCTTTCATTCTCTGTGTGTATGATCTAGCACATCTCAAATAGTATTTGCCAGCAGGAGACCCCAGGTATTTTGAAGGCAGAAGGAGGAAGAAGCAATCTTCTTGTACCAAAAACAGTAGAAATATTCTCCAGTCTTTCTGTTCTTTACCTTAGGGGATTTTTTTTTTTTCTTGCGTGAGGGCATGAAATTGCTGATAAGTTGGGAAAGGGCAGAGAAGCTTGTGCCTAAGTGAGACCCTTGGTCCTTTCAGCTTCCTGTCAGCATATGGAGAAGCAGCCAAGTGTATCTGGAGTAATGTGGTCAGCAGGAGCACGGAAGTGATCGTGGCCCTGTACTCTGCACTGCTGAGGCTACACCTCCAATATTGGCTTCAGTTTTGGGCCCCTCACTATGAGAGGGACATTGAGGTGCTGGAGCATGTCCAGAGAAAGGCTGCCAGCTGTGAAACACCACGTTTGCAATGTGGTTAAGTCAAAAATAAAAATTTCCAACACAGAGAGACTGGAGGGACATTCAGTGCCCTACATCTGAGGACCATGATAACTAAACTACAGCTGTAAAGTACCTGCATCACATGTGGCAGGGCCATAAGAAACTCATCAGTTGCAGGATGATGTTTCTAGCTGAGTGAGCCTCACTACAGATATTTCACCAGTACATTACTACATCTTTGCTTCATATCACAGCTACCTTTGCTTTCTTACTCTGACTATATCACTTAAATAGACCAAGAATTTATGGGTTCCAACACTGGCTGAGCAGCTATTTGATTTAAGCAGTGATAAAGGAAGCCTATAGCATAATGTCAAAGAAAATGACCTATTATCAAAAAAGACCATTTACAACAAGGGCAAGATTCTCAGAAGTGCTAGAGCAGGCAGTGAGACATGAGCAGGATTTTGGCCTAAAGAGTCTACTAAAATCAGCAAGCCATTTCCCTGGTTCTCTGGAAATCACCTCACAATTACAGCACTCGTGCATTTTCTATAGCTTACCCACTCTCAGCATTAAGCAGATCACTCTGTCTACGAATTCCATCAGGTCACTGTTCCTGTGAAATATCCTCAGTATCAACTCAGGTTAGGGGATGAAGGGATAGAGAGCAGTCCTGTGGAGAAGGACTTGGGGTGCTGGTGGGTGAAAAGCTCAACATGAGCTAGCACTGTGCACTGATCCCCAGCAGTGTAGGCAGAAGGTGGAGGGAGGGGATTCTGCTCCTCTACTGAGTACTTAAAAGGGCCAAAAAGAAATGTGGGGATAGACATTTTATCAGGGGAAGTGATGACAGAATAAGAGATGGTTGCTTTAAACTAAAAAAATGGAGATTTATATGAACAAAGAAATGTTTTATGGCGTTGGTGGTAACACCCTGTCCCAGGTTGCCCAGAGAGGTGGTAGATGTCCCATCCCTAGAACCATTCCAGGTCAGGTTGTCTGGGGGCTCTGAGCAACCTACTCTAGTTGCAGATGTCCTTCCTGACTGCAGGTGCATTGGATTAAATAGCCTTCAAATGTTCCTTCTAACCCAAACCACTCTACGATTCTATGATATTTATTTTTGGACCTGGTAGCATTGCTACATGTCCGTAGTTCTCTGATTACTGACTTGCCTTGAATTGTGGGTCTCATGCCAAGAAAATTCTATTTTCTGTCAGTAAATGACACAGCTCTACTGCTGATTGATTTCTATAAGCAGACAGTCTGTGCTGTGTGTAAGAGTGAGGATGGGTGCATCAAAAATGTTGTTCCTAAAAGATCAGTGGTAGATAGATGAAGACATCTGGACTGCATGATTTTTCTGGCTACCTTTGCTGAGCAATGCAACACCTAATAAAACTAAATTACACTGATTCTCCTAGATAAATTTTAGTCCTGTGGAACATTGAATAAACTATTGATTTTTCAAACAAAATCGTTCTTCATTCTTATTCCAAATTTCATTAAGCTGATCTAACAAAAATCCTTTCTTTGTTTCTCTCCAAAACAGGATGAATATGGACAAATTTCTAAAGGCAAACCTGCCATTGAGGCCAGGCTATTAGATGGTAGGGCCCTAGAGGGCCAGCACATTTCAGATTTCATTTATGATCAAAACTACACACTGCAAATGAAGGTCACCCTGATGAAATCAAGGATAGAAGTCTAGCCTGTTTGAAGATCATGTTAATGTATAAGCTACATGAACATTTCTGCGGATGGAATATTTAAATGCATTCTCTTCACTTATCTCACATTTCAAAAGGAACCATAGCAATGTGTTTCAGAGCAATGTACTGAAAAGAACTGCAAAAAAGACCCCAGGAAACAAACTATTGTATAATTATGGGGCTGCTTCTCTTCCCCAGCCACTAGTTTAAAGTTTCTGGAGCCATCTATAGATCGCAGGGCTTAGCTGATACAGGATCAAGTCCAATTTCTTAGCAATGTCTGAATGGCTACAGAAACTTTCTCATGAGACATGGTAAACTACTTTCTGCTTCTTATGGTTCACATTGTTTCCTGCAAACAGAAGACAAGAACTGGAAATAAAAATGCTCACCTACACTATCAGCAGCTGCTGAAAAGGGTCTAAAGCACAAGTCTTATGAAGAGCAGCTGAGGGAAGTAAGATTCTTCAGCCTGGAAAAGAGGCTGAAGAGAGATCTCACTGCTCTCTACAACTCCCTAAAATGAGGTTGGGATGAGATGGGGAGTGGTCTCTTCTCCCTACTATCAAGTGACAGGGTGAGAGGAAATGGCCTGAAATTGTGCCAGGGAGCTTTATGTTGGATATTAAGAAGATTTTCTTTCCTGCATTGGAACAGGCTGCCCGAGGAAGCACTGGAGTCACCATTCCTGGAGATGTTCAAGAAACACATGGACATGGCACTTGGGGACATGGTTTCATGGCCATGGTTGTCATAGGTTGACAGTTGGACTTGATGATCCTAAAGGTCTTCTCCAACTGAAACAAATTATGATTCAGTGTCTATGCTTTACTATAAGGTAAAGGTTACATAGTGTTTGCATGAACAAAACTATTATAGGTATTTAGAGAAAATAAAGATCTCTGGGGCTGCTTTGAATAATGCTTTTAAAAGGAACTTTACTTTGACTGAAGACTTTCCTTAAACATTACACCTGTAAATGTGGATGTAGTGAAATCAGATCTCAAGGTTGGTACCAGTGACTTGCTTCAGCAGAGCTCATAGATGCACTTCACTGCTGTAACTAAAGCCTCCTTCTGTTGCTTGCTGTACTGAATAGTGGGTTTAATGTCTTTACAACTGTGCTTATAACATGTTTCATACACAGTTTCTTATTTTTAATCAGAAACACATCTCTTTCCTTGACTCAATCTACATACTTAAGCTGCAAGCTTTTTCAAGTAAAGCTATCTTTCAGTGGTTTTGCACATAGATTCCTGAGCATTACAGTAATAGAAGTAAATCATAGTATTCAGAATAGAAAAAATCTTGATAAAAAGAAAGACAGCTTTGGGATTAAATAGACTGAAATATCTCTTGGCTTACTGCATGAGATAAAGTGAGGTTTGCAGTAGTGAAATACCTGTGTCAGAAACACTGAGCTTAAGATAAATTATTCAAAAATGTTTTGTGGTCAGCTCTGCTACAGACTGAAGTTTCATGAAAAATTTCCCTGGGGAGCCTTAGAAAACCCTCAATTGAAGTGAAAGCACGTGCAATGACCCCCAAACATGGGCTGGAATGCTATAAGCCTCTAACAGAGAGAAAATGAGAATGTCTGTGCAAACAGTCAAAGAATATCTGCTTTTACCCAGCCATGGATGCTTCCTGTAGAAAGAGCTCAGTCTCTGATGAGCCTTTTTGATATCTGATTAATACTCTTACTCTGGTACAGAGTATGAGAAGTGGTAACAGATGCTTTTCAAGCTATCAGCCAACATCATCATCCTCTTTCACTGAGGCAAGCACAAATGATCACTGATTTACCACCTGACTCTATTGCAAATCCAAAATTGTCTTCTATAGCACTGTAGCATTTAACACCTGAGAAACACAGGCTATTGATGTAATGGTGTGGTTTCAACAGGAAGAAGCAACTCCTCCTCTGAAATTCCCCAGAGATCTGCACAAAATTAGCTTGTTAATATTTTTGCACTTTGGTCTAAATGATGTAGAGTTGTAAGTACTTTTTATTTTCACATAACTGATCACTTTCTACAAATTCTGAGGTCTTGTTTCATAACACAGCACTAAGCTACAGAGCAGCTGGCCTGTGTTTAGAGGCTATCACATATTCATCAGAAGTGGATCCAGTTGCAAAAGCCACTAGAAATAATGCATCTTTATCTTGCTGTGAGATAGGGAACAAATGCCACACAGGGGAAAGCTAATCAGGAACAAAGGGAAGTACAACCTCTTTAGATTCATAATTTATAAACCCACTCCCAGGTATTACCCAGCGTTTGAGAAACCAGCTCAAATAAACACAACTGATTTGGTGTGGCACCTCACATGCCAGGCTCATGTGGTACTCCTGTTGGGAATGTCTTCAGTATTTTCAGCAGACTGCTAAAAGGATGTTATCATTATGGACACACATTCCAAACGTTCATATAAAAGAAATGTACATTCTGCACAATGCTAAAAGCAGTATTCTTAAGCCTAACATGCAGCAGTCCCACGGCAGAGCAGCTGAACTGTAAGTAAATGCACCCAGGTAGCCAAATGCCGGCACAGGCTGACATACTTAGGGCGTCCATGGCTGTTGCTATAAAAGGCTGAGAGACCAGAGGGTGGCAGGAGCAAAGCTTGCCAACCCTCAGCCAGCCCAGACAACTGCCAACACCAGCTTATCCTTTCCAAGGTCCTGAAGTGAGTGAAAAATATTTGAAAAGAGTGGTTCACTCCAGCTTTCAAAGTGGTCCCCTGTCACTACTGAAACTAAAAGGTGGAAAGACTGAGAAAAAGCAAAAGGAGATTTCATGAGGATCATATTGATGAGTCTATTTTATTACCTGCAGTGCTGCGTGTGTAATCTGGCTGGGATGGAGTTAATTTTCAGCATAGCATCATGGATGGTGCTGTGCTTTGGATTTGTGACCAAAATAGTGCTGATAATGCTAACATTTTAGCTAGTTAGTGCAAAACAGGTTTTGCACAGCATCAAGGCTTATTTTGTACCTCAAGTGAATAGACTGGGAGTGTGCCAGAACTTACATGGCCAGCCAGATGACCCAAAGAGATCCTCCATGGATCATAATGTCATGTTCAGGAAAAAAAAAGGAGAAGGAGGGACTCTCCATGGGAAGTAATGAACGATTGCTTTTGCATCCCTTGTGATGTTTCTCTTACTACACTTTTCTTTCATTTATTAGACTTTTTTTTTTTTTTTAAATCCAAATCCACAAGCTTGCTTTCTTTTTGCTTTGCCTTTCCTCTTCCCCTTCTCCCTTTCCAATGGAGGAAGTGAGCAAGAGCAGCTGGGCAGGTCCATGAATAAGCAGATATTGGGGTTAACCCACCACACTGCTTCACTATAAACCTACTGATGCACTTTGGACACTCTTATATTGGTACTGATTAATTTTTATTTACAGCTTCAATCTTATAAGATATCTAGAAATGAGGAAGAGAGGTGACTGCACATTACACTTGGTATAGGTTGTAGCAGCTCTCTTTCTCAACAAATCATAGAATGGTTTAGGATGAAAAAAGAATCTGCCTTACAACTTCCCCCACATTTGACTTATGGTTTTCTGGACATCAGGAGTTAATGTGTGACAGCCCCTGGAACTGGTCAGGGGAAGGTCACAGCCAGAGGATACTACATGAGAAAAGAAGTGGGAAGAGAGGCTATCTCAGATTCTGTTCTGTACATCAGAATAATTTTTAAAGGCCATCTAGATTTTGGTAACTTCTTTTAGTCTCTCCCCGTCATTTTCTGAAAGGCTTTAAAACTTCTTCAGAGCACAAGGGAAATAAATCTATTCCTAAAAATAAATCTATTTCTAAATCTAAAGGAGTGGTCAAGAAAACACCTTCCATTTTAAAAATCTGTTTCATTTCACACATCCGTCTTCCTTCTGACCCTATTGATTTCAATAAGTTAACCCAGCACAGCACACTACTGGACTACTAATGAACTTCAAACCCTTTTGGAGGCAAAAAAAGCTTCTAAAGTTCTGTGCCTTTGTAATTTGTTAAGTAGGGAATGTCCTGTATGCACATGTCCTCAAAACCAGTTCACTTGCATATGGGATGGACAGGATCCTGATTTTGAATCTGTGCAAGTGAGTGGATACCAGTAGTATTGGAACACTGGGCCATAAAGCTGTTGTGAATGAGCACTGGTGTCCTCCACACCATTCTATAACACTGCAAACCACCATTAACAATTCTGAAGTGTATTAAAGCAGGAGAATGAGGAAGGGGGTTTCAAAAAGGAATTGAGACATTAAAGTGTATGTAGAAGTGAGGATGAAGCACCTGAAGATTATTGTCAGTCATTGGAATAAGTTGTTCAGGTAAGTGGTGGAGACACCATCTCTAGAGGTGTTCATAAAACACGTAGACATGGAATGTCAAGACATGGTGTAATGGCCATGGTGGCATTAGGTCCATGCTTGGATTCAATGATCTTAGAGGTCTTTTCTAATCAAAACACTTATGTAATTCTAAGATATCCATTGAAACATAGTGGATCTGTGCTGATTTACAGCAGCTGGGGACCAATCTGTCTTTGCTAAAAACGGACAAGTTAATGGACTAAACTTTGCTGACTCTTTCTTTGAACTCAACAATGATCTCACATCTACAATTCTTGTGCCTTTTTTTCTGATCCTGCTGAAGCTTTCAGGCATCCAGGCCATTAGCACGAGAAGCTCTAGATCCAGTTTCTTCTTCTGTATCTCATTCCCAGCACTCTTTTTATACTGATCCAACTGAGATTGCCTAAAGCAGTCAGAAAGCTTTTTTACTGCTGAACTAGCAATACTCTAAATCTTTCTCTAACTATAATGCCTGCATAATTTTTCCTCTGATATTTATAAAGCCCCTTGAGATATCAAACAGCTTCACCATACCCTCCTTTCTGACTTCATGCTATTTTCTTTTCTTTCTGTGAACGTTTTGTTTCTTCTACTGCCTTTCTTCCAGAAGTCCTTCCCTTAATTCATTACTGCTCCCCACCAGCATCTTTGCAAATCCATCAGCATCCAGAGAAGCTGACTGCAAATATAAAATGATGGATGGGAGATGAGAATTGATTTTTTTACCTTCCCATCAAAGGGGTCTCTCCATTATCTTTAGGCTAAATAATAACCAAATGTCTTCATCTATGCCACAAAATGAACTGACCTACTTAGAAGGCTGGTCTCCCTCTTCCTATCCACACCCATCTGCCTCCTGAGATGCTCAGAATGATCAAGCAAAGCCCTCTGCTGCTTGCAGAGCCTGCTGGGCTGGGTTCTGTACCGTGGTATGGTAGATGTTGGTACATGCCTCTGCGGTTACACACTGCAGTATGATAGCAGACGTTGAACACAGATAAGCAGTTCTGTTACACTCTCCTTCTGTTGCTTCCCTGTCAACCCACCTGCTCGTTCGGTAGCAAACAGGGATTCCTCCCTGTCACCACACTGCTGAGAACGTTGCTGCTACTATGACTGACGATGACTACTAGAAGCAGAATTGCTTAACTCTTGTGCGATTTCCCTCTCAGACAGGAACACAGGACCTAAATTATTTTCCCCATATTCTTCACTGGAACAAGATGTATGGAGCCATCTCAAATGCATATAAAAGACAACATTTCAAAGCATCTCTTACTGTCATTTCAACTCCATAATGAACAACAGTACATGTAGAATGGCCTTCCACACCATTTCCTGGCACTGACACATCCCAAAGCAGAAAGAGGAAGAGAATGTCCCCTGATACAAAGTATCTATGTACCACTATATCATTTCCCTTAATTTATGTTGCATTATTGATGTACAGAACGCCGTACTTGAATAATGTAACGGAGAGGCTCTTACCAAAAGCACTAACTCCAGCTTTAATGTGTGTCTATAAAGATAACAAAAATATATTTCTTAAGTCCAGCAGATTTCAAACAGTATATCTTCAAGTTACAGGAATGCTCACCGTGAGGAATTTAAAATTGAGGTGAGGAGGAGAGGATACAACAATTCTTCTAAAATGTTAATGAGCTACTGCCTTATAAAGTGAAAATAATCAACAAGCCTGACACATGAACAAACATTATGAATATTCAGGAAGTTTGAGCTGCTGATTCACTGTTTTCGAAGAGCACACAAGTTTTTCACTGATTACATAAGCTATTCTTCTCCTTTTCATCACAAGTACGCTCTATTGCGGTGTCGGTGTGCTGTTGTACCATATGCACCCAATTGCAAGTCTTGTAACTCACCCAGATGGCAGGAAGCTTTGGAATTGTTCCTCCTATGGTACAGATGTTTAACAATCTAGCCATATGGCTCCAATAAGGCAGCCTTTGCAAAGACTACAAAAACTATCCCAGACATGCAGCCTTGTAAATCTGAGTGCAACCCTGAGGTATGAATGCTCATATTGCTACAGTATAAAAGCACAGCTCACATTATGGAGTTGGCGTGTCTGTTGGAACGACTGAATTTATGAAACATTATTTAAAGCCCTGAAAAGAATCAGGTCCCAGATTGGCATCATTTCACCAAGTCAGTTGTTAAAAGAACATTCCTCATTTGTGTTTGAAATGTATTAAAGGTGGCAGACATAGGCTAGCCGAAAAGATGGGTAAATAACTACATGCAACTATAATACTGTCCCTAAACCTGAGTCCAAGTGAACTCCCCCTCTAGGTGACAAATTGCAACTCAACCAGTGAGACCCAGAATTTCTCTATGAAAAGATTTGTCAAAGTCAAGGAGCCCTGATGATGGTTGTGGCAATTGTAATGTGGAAAGCTGAATGTTGAGAAACAATCTGAGATCAATAATTTCTTGGTCAAGAAAGGAAAGAACCATGAAATGGTCAATCTATAACTCTACTGAATTTTGGCAGGTTTGAATGACAGATAAATGGCAGCAAATAAGACTGTTAAATCACTAATCCTGTCGGTATTACATCCTGTCACATTGCATAGATTTATACATTAGAAAAAGAAAGTAAGGTACAAGAGTGAAAAATAAAACTGTTAGAGGCTAAAATTTCTCAATCTATAGAGAAAAAAAAAAAAAAGAAAGAAAAAAATTAATTCCAAACTTTGTGCCTCATGGTTTAATTTTTTTTTCTTTTTTTTTTTTCCCCTCTCCCATAAGCAGATGTTGTTTGTAGTCCCATCATCCTGCTCTCTGATACATGGCTCTCTGACCCTTTGTTACCTAGAAGAAATGCCTCTTTTGTATAAATCTGTTGTGCAAGAATAAGATTAAAGCGGACAAGCAGAACAAAACATTGGTCTCCCAGACAAAAAAGTATCCATTTAGTATAGAGGGGATCTTTCCACCTGACATATTCTTAAAGGGAATTATTCAATTACCATCTACTTAAAGGGTAAAAATCATGAAAAAGCCATGGAATATTCCTTTTCTTTCTCTCTCTCTCTCTCTCTCTCTTTTTTTTTTCCCTTTCTGAGCAAAAAAGTATTCACAGCAGCTTTATCCACCACAGATACTTATCTAGGCAATATAATTTTAAAACACCCTTACAAAACTCTTGAAGGACAGTTGAACCCCGTGGTTGTTTAAGAACAGATTTTCTGCAGTTTATGCATCTGCTCTGCCAGAAGCTTACCTTAGCATACAAAGTATAGTAAATCATAGCTGCTCTGATTTACTACCCAGACTGTGCTGTTTGTTTGCAGAGATGGCTCAGTGAAAAGCTGTGTCACATATGAGAACCTTCAGAGAAGGAGAATCGTTTTGCAAAACTATCAGAATGGCAGCAACCTTTTCTAAGATATCAATGGGGGGGGGAGGCAGATGTGCATTTGCAGCATTTTTCAGGTGGTATTTTTTTGAATACCACTGCAAACCAAAAATATTCCAAGCCCTTTTAGGCACAAAGACGATTTCATACCCCAAACTTGTTCTGCCTAAGTACTGATGGGCTGTCTACATCTCTAGTTTATCAGTCAATGTTTTAAATTATTTGACCTTGTGCCTGAATATCACATTTTATGGGGTAGTAGCACAGGGATCACGAGACGGCAAAGGAGACACCAGAGAGTGACAGAACAAGCAGCTCTGGGTCAACCTGATTATTTAGAACCGAGGGTAGGTTTTATTAGACCTAATTCACTTAGTAAGTCCCAACAGGAGGACAAAGATAAAAATAAATATCTGATGTTCCTTTAAAAAAAAGTAAATGAGAAAAGATCAAAACAGTAGCTGAAAGCCCTCACCCCTGCTTTAAACACCAAGAAACAATCATTAACAGAGATTTAAACTCAGCCTTCTCTAGTCTAAACTTGTCACTGTTAATTACAAAGCTATTTAACTTTTGCAAGAAATAAAGACTGCTATTAATGAAAGAAGAACCAATTAGCCTTTAATCTACACACTGTTTTTTAATCAAACTTTCTTTTGATCATCAGACTCACTGCGGGATGCATTCTCTCCTCCCCATGTTGTAGTGGCTTCCATGGTTCCTAATGGAATAGATTTTAAAAGGGCTGGCAGAGTGGGGAGAACCTTCACCACAGGGCCAGAGCTTCCTTCCCTTCATGTCAGTGGGGCTCAGTGGAACCACGCTCATCTCTGAGACGTGCCCCTATGACAGTATGGGCAAGTGGAATGATTCTGATGGTGTTTCCTGACCTCTTGTAGCAGCTGCCATTAAAGGAGCAGGCACTGAAGATGTCTAGATGAATGTGAGACAGAAGTACTAAACTCTCTCTAGATGAGTGTCAGACAGGAGTACTAAACCATCTAGATGGGAAGCAGCAGAAAATAACTGTTTAAAGAAATGAGAAAGGGAAGGTAAGGAAAGAGGCAAAAGCAGGGGTGGAAATTGAATTAACTGCTGACTGCAAAGAGTGATGGATGGGAAAATCCGCTTGTTGGCACAGGATCTTATTGTGGAAAGACAAAACTAAACTAATGGGGACTAGGGCTTGATGTGTTAGAAACAAAAGGGATGACATGAAAAGGATCACATTAGCTAAATATTGTTGTGCCTTCAAACTGTTGGCTGCAGAGTCAGAGAGTTTTGATGAGGATTTTAATTTCTTTTTTCTCCCACCCCCCTTTTGGCTATGAGGCTACTTGTGGTGTCAAAATAATACCAAGTATCTAGAATCAATAATGCTAGAGTCCTTCTTCCTTTACATCATTTCTCCCTCAGCTGCACTTGCTGCTCAGATCTCCCAGGAAGGAGGACAGATAGAATATGCCCCTAAGACATCATGTACTTTGCATTTAGGACCAGGCAGATAATGAAATATAAGAACCTACCTCTTTGGTGTGTAAACAACAGAGAGGACATAAATATTATCTGTGCTGTGTCAAAAACAAAACTCCTGCTCTGACCAGAAGCCTCCTGTCTGTCTTGTATTAGCAGAACTTTGCTTTATACTTTTTGCTGCTCTTTCTCCACAATATAAAGAGAAAATTTGCCTGGCAGCAGCAGAACTCTTGAGAATTCATACTAACAAAAACAGCACTTTAAAATAAATGTTAATATCTTCGTACAATCACAAAGTCCACAGGGATCTCCTGTCATTGCAACTGTGATGGCAATT